>UCOH01008326.1:0-65766 GCA_900474275.1 Synergus japonicus | reverse complement strand
TTTAATTGTTGTAATTATAAATATAAATAAATTACAATTATAAAAGTAAATAAATATATATATATATTTATTTATATTTATAATATATATTAAATATATATTAATATTCTGCATCTCAAAAAGCATAAAATCAAAATTGTCGCATAAACTAAGAATCGTGAAAGAGATAGATCATGGTTCGAGATAACGAAGACTACCTAGTCGGTCTTCTACTCTTAGTCACACGGACATAGAGGTTCAGTTTGCACGTCGGTCGGTGTTTCAAATATGCGATCACTGAGCTAGACTGGCAAATTGTTTTTCCGTAGGTGGTTGTATGGAACCTGTCTGGCGAGCAGACGGCTTGGAGAGGGGACCGATGTTAGGTAACGAGAGTCTAATGCAGGAGTACGGGAGCGGGGATGGGGACTGTGAGGTACGGTAACGAGTATGCGTGAGGTACGCACACAGACGTAATCACTCGTTACATTTCCCCCCCCCCCGGTTTGGAGAGTGACATTTTTTATATAAATTTAAAAATACTATAAATTATAAAAAATATTAAACGAGAAAATACAATATATAATATTAGGAGTAAGGTATATATACTGAAAAAACAAAAATGTATTAGAAGAAAATAGTTTTTATTAATTAAAGCTTGGTATACAGAATACAAAATTGTTATGAATCAGACTTATTTACCCGACTATTGTGTGAATCATCAAATCCTAACCATTTCACTAAAACTTTATTACAGCGTTTTTTAACTATTTTCTCAACTAAATAAACATCTGAATATTTTACTTTTGAAAGTTTTTGCTTATAAAAACTGCCAACAATAGGTTTCTTTTGATAATCTCTAGAGTGTTGGATAAACGGACTTAGAAATTCGTGAAAATAGCAATTTTTCAAAATGATTCTAAGCTCGGTCCTGTGTGCTTATATACTTTACAGAAAAGTTTTATGGGATATGTGGCGACGACTTACTAAATATGTTAGGTCCTGAGTAGTCCTGGATCCTATAGAAATGAAATTCCTTTCCAGCTTTGATGAGAAAATGAATATTTTGTCAGAAAACATTCATTTTTTGGAACGGATCAAATGCATACATAGCAGACGAGTTCCTAGATAGAGACGCTAAGTGTCAGACGCACTTAATTATTTCCATATTTTTTAGGCACAACACCGACACTAATCAGAAGAACCGTCCAACAGTAGAATTTTGAATAAACACTTTCTAATACTATTTACTTGAGACATTTTCTCACTTATTTCTTGGGCTAAAATTTTAAAGTTAAATATGATCAAGTCAACAAATAGTCTTAAAATCGATATTGTCCACAAGGAAGGTACAATCTTTTCTATCAATTTTTTTCAATAAATATTTACAATTTTTTTCAAGAAGCATTCAATTTCTTTTTCACTCATTTTTTGACTTTTACACCACAAAATTTCAGCACATTGTTTTACAATAAAAGCATATACTTGTTGTAGATTTAAAATCGATAAGTCCTGAAAGCGTTGATCGATGCAAGGAATGATATCCTTAAAAACTCCAATCGGTTGATTCCTTCATTAAGAACGGGCAATAAAAATCCTTAATTCCCTGTTGCTCCAATGAGACAACATTTTCTCCAAGTATGTTATCAACACGTATCCGGAAATTCCCACAACTGATCATTCCTTGAGCTTCTTCACCATTGAAAAATGCAATAATGTTGGTAAAATATGTCTTGAAGGTTTCCCATTCCTCATTTTTTAAAGAAATGCTGCATCCAGGATGACTTGAAATTAATTTCAGAACTATGGTTAACTTTCCATAGTTATTGAATTCCAGTCCTATGATAGCTTGCTTGGTGAACGAAGGAGTTAAATTAAATGCAGTTTCAAGCATCACTTGATTTTGTGAGACATATACCATTATGCTTTATGTTTCCAAAAATTCAATATAATCGTAAGTTCCTCCCAAATGTTTAATGCCAAGATTTTCACTGCTGCACATATTCTGCAAATGAGAGATTAACTTTTCATCTTCTTTAAAAACTTCAAAAATTCTTTTAGGTAAAAACACAGAAAACTGATTCTCTATGTTAAATGTAATTCTAGGTCTAAATTTTGTGTTGACATGTTTTATTTTAGTAATCTTAGAAACTTTGTTCAACTCCAGTTTTTTTTATTTTTTCGTTGGTAGGAACATCTTTTTGCACTGATCAGCAATGTTGAGTTTTTCCAGGGGATTCATTGTCAGTTTTTCCAAAGTTTTAAATTCTTGCAGTAACTTTCGAAATTCAATCAAATATTGAAGTGATTGTTTCAATTCACTAATTTTAGTTAGAAGAACTTTTACACGATCTTCAAACTCTTTGTTCTTGCCAATCTGTCTTCAGCTTGAAATTCAGAAGTCAACTAAAAAATAATCCTACCATAGCCTTTTTATATAGACACAAAAGTTCATAATGAATCATTTGGTGATGCGTCATAATAATAATAATAATAACTTTTTGTCCACTTGAACATCCTGTAGATTAGCACTGTTTTAAATCAAATGTCACATGTATAACGATAGTATAGAGGTAAGATTCTAAAATTGAATAAACGTCTAATTGCAAACTGATTTCTTACACGCGCCAAATCAAATTCTACAATCTCAAGGGTCAAGAGACTCAAATACATTTAGGACTCTAAAATTTAATAAACACCCCATTGCCAACTGATATCTTACATGCGCCAGATCAGATTCTTTTTCAGGTTCCAACACGACTTGAAAGGCTAATAACCCATACATATATTATATGATATGTTATATGATATGTTATAATAACAAGTGTTCTGTAGATTAAACATTCAAAAAGAACACCTGCATATCATAAATAAAATTCCTTCATGAGTTGTTATTAAAAACATATAAATTTCACACGGTGACACCGACGGTGTAAAAGACTCATAAGCATTCCATTGACACTGGATATGTCACTCGCACATTTATAATAACAAATTTTCTAATTTAAACAACCCCAAGGTCACATTTCGTCATATTTAAATCAAACTATAGAAGAATTGCGACAGAAATTGTTATACCTGAGCGTATTTTGTGTGTGGATTGAGTGGTTTCGTCGAATAGAGACGAGTTTATATTATCGGATTAATTATTGTCGCCTTGTAAGTACCTTTCGTTAAATATATGTCTGGAATGAACTTGCTGATTGTCGCTTAATCTATTTATTTTATGGGTCTACACAAGTCCCACGCCTTACTTGCTTATTTTATTGATAGTCAATTGTCACGGGTACTTTTAATAGTACTTTATTTAACAACAATAATAATTAAAATACGTATAGTTAGATTATTATTGTTTATTCACTTTAAGGCTTTACAAAGATTTAGGAGGCACGAAGGGTCCGTCGTAACTAAGACGCAACGTAACACTGACTTAACGTTGCCTACAAGGTGGCCCTGTAGGCCCTTATCGGGTCTCAACCAAAGTAGTGGGAGTAAAGAACTATCTTAGAGTAAACTAGTGTTGTAAATAATACACAGAGCGTTACACAATTTCTCGTAAAAAATTGAGTTAGCTTATCACTTTGATTATTTGATGTTTAACCTCGCTAATCGGGTAAGTTAGATTAGCTGGCGCCCAACTTTATTTTATCATTTTTTATAACTTTTCTTATTTCTTTGGGGCGCCGGCAGGCTCTGACCCAGTCCGTGCCGGGTGAAAGGTGGAATTATTAATATATATACATTCCGCCTTCTCAGCTTCCTCCTAGAGGAAGCAAATCATATTTGCTTACAGGAAGCAAAGTGCTCATTAAATGAGCACAAAAGTTGATACAACTTGACAATTAGTTTAAAATATTTTATGGGATTTAAAATATAAAGGATAGTTAGTCAGAGAATTTTATTGAATGATTTCAAAAGATTTTAATGATTTTCAAATGATTTTGTATAATTTAAAATGATTTCCAAAGTAATCGTAAAATTTGAAGGGATATCAAGAGATTTATGATTTTGAATGTTTTTGTGGATTTTTAAGGGGTTTCAAGAGGTTTCTAGAAATTTTATGATATTTAACGAACTTTAAAGTATTCTGAAGGGTTTCGTATAACCAACACGAGCCCGATTTCTTTCTTTTCTTTACGACAATTTCAAATCATTCAATGCGAGAGTTTCGAGACATTTCGTTAAACCACTTTTTTAAGATAGGATTATGTCTTATTTTCTAGGAAATAGAGGCGAGAATTGGTCATATTTTGCATAAGTATGAACAGTATGGACATCACGACAACGGAAGTGCTGATGAATTGCTTTATCTCTTTAAACGTGCCTTGGATATGAATGATGTGCAACTATTGGACTGCTTTACTTTCCCAAGTAGCCCAATCCTCTCAGCAACTGAATCATGTTGGGAGACTGCTCTTCACCTAATTTGCGAATCTCAGTTTGTTAACATTTGTATAGTTCAACATCTAATCGATCTGGGAGAAAATATCGATGGACAAACATTATTGATGGTTTTACTCCACTACACAGCTATGAACTACGCAAGTAAATTTAAATTTTCAGACTATTCAAATAAAAATAAATAAATGAGCAAATCCAAATATCAAGAATAAGAATAATTTAACACCAATTGACTTAAATATATTGCTAGTAGCCGAGACATTTTTAAAAAAAGCAGAACAACTTCCAAACATTATTGAAGTTGATGGTAGGTTAAGATTGCGACATTTGACAAAATGTCTTCTGAACGAAAAAAACGATTTGGCTTTGTCAATCAAAAATTACTCAATGTTTCTGCGCTTCCTCGTATTACAAAACGACGTAGAATCGTTTGATGAAGAATTGTTTGAGTATGTTGCGGAAAATACAAAGTATTAAAGTTTTGATCGATGTAGGCGCTGATTCAGGTTTCTTATCTAAATACACTTTGGAAAATTCCAATCTGCGATGCTATTTTCGGTAATCGAACAGAAAATGTCCAGTGTCTTTTAGAATGTAGAGTTTCCCTAAAGGTAACTTAAAAATATCCACTTGTAAAAAAATCTCTGCTTGGTGCGATCCATTTTAACAAATTTGAAATTGTAAAATTACTTGTGAAGAATGGTGCAGATCTACATGAACTAGTAAATCATAGTTGGTCATTTCAAATGAAGTGGCATATACTAATAATAATGTCAAGATACTACAGTTTTTACTGGCTAATGCAGCGGACGCAAACGGGAAAAATGAATTGGGTAAAAGTATACTAGATGAATCTTGTGGAAGCGGAAATTTTGGAATTGTAAAGCATCTCTTAATTCATGGTGCTAAACTTAACCAGGGATATGTATCTGCTTTTCATTATGCCGGTGTAGAAGGAAATTCTAATATCAGCAGACTCACCAGTGGACAAAGAGGCATTGACATCCTGAGGACGTCCATGTCAGTTCAATTGATGTCCTCAGGATGGCAATGTCTTTTTGCCCAATGGGAAGAGGAGAGTCTTCCCTGCTTTACTTAGCCCGCTTCTCCAATAGATCGGAATATTTCAGAAGAACAATATTTAGAAACACAGAAATCATTAAATATTTATTAAAATGCAATGCTCTCGACAGTAGGGGATTGACACATCTCCATGACGCTTTTTATAACGACAGTTTAACGATATTATCGCTTATTATTCAGTGATTGATTTCAAGTTCGAATTGAATGTTCGAGATACTTTTATTGTTAAAATGATAGCAAAAAAAGAGTGCGTGGTAGAGATGGCCCTACCCCAGTCAGATGAAAAAATTGTGAAAATTTGGGTAGCAGATGGTCGTGCAGATAGTGTTGGCACACTGCCCCCTCTCCCTCTCCTGCATCAGTCCCGTTCACAAGAAGCCGTGGGTCCTACAACCAAACATCCAGCTGTGTGTGTTTGAACTTACTAAAAACACCTTGGAGTATTCGTACCCACTGGGTTTCAGTCCAACAAACGTAGTTTCAAGGGATGGGCAATTCTGTCAAAAAGTATCGATGTCTATAAGATCGATACTAATAAATCGATTATTTTAAAAAAGAATCGATACATAGTCTGCGCATGCGTCGCGCTCGACATATAATTGGTTGCTATTGGCGCGGAGTTTAAAATGCTAAAAAATATTATTTTTTATTTTAAATAATGTCATTTTTTTATCAAGCTTAATTCATATTAGTCTAATAAATATTTCTATAAGTCAAAATGATATTATTTATTATAAACAATAAAAATATTATTTAACATTTTAAACTACGCACGAATCAGATGCAAAATGCGATGCATGTCGTGCAATGTTTCGATTCTCCGTTAAAACAGAATCGATACGCCGAGAATCGTTTCTTCAAGAAAAGAATCGAATCACTTCATAGAATCGAGTAGAATCACCCATCACTATAGGAGTTTCTTTCATAGCCACAGCTGGCACAAAAACTTTTTTCATAACGTCAAAATTAAAAATAGTATACGTGACATGGGGAGAGGTGACAATTTCACTCATGTGCCATTTACCCTCGCTACGCTCGGGTAGCTAACTTCACACTCGTGAAATTGGCGCCTTTCGCCCCTTGTCACGTAATATACTATTGTTTCTTAGTTGCACAAGAATTTTCACTATTTTCACACTCTTCACTAGACGAGGATATATGGTCAAAAATCTTGACCTTGCCCTTGCAAAATACGTTATTTCGTAAAGTTTTTGTGGCAATTATGCAATTACGTGTTCAATTACGTGTGTTCGTGCGCAATGACAATCAGTTTTTGAAGTGATTTGTTTTTGTGTTTTTTTGTACTATTTGAGGTTTTTTTATTAAAATAATTAACCGAAGACCAAGAATGCCTTGGATGCTCTAAAAGAGTACCATGAGCATGACGATACTTTAGCAGCCTTAGAGTGTTTCCTCGACAGCTGTTCTACGGTATCAGCTTTGGAATGTATCGTGGAAACAGCCATCAAGAGTGATGATAAGGTCACCCTGGAAAAGTGTACCCCTGCTATAATGAAACTGGAGGCAAGACTTCGCGTGCTCGCAAGCCCTGCCATCGTTAAAAATATTAATTAAAAAATAAAAACTAAAATAGAATAATCCTTAGAGTGGTACACATCTGTTTTCCTGAGAGGAAAACTCAGAAAAGACCTGCCCAACCCAGGGCTTTAGGATCTTGAGATGGTGCGGATGCTGTCATCGTGATATCCGATGATGAGGTCGCGGCACAACCGCCAAGAAGAAGACGGGTTGCAGCCCAAAATAAGAAGAGGGTAAAATCCACCAAGAAAAGGTTGGATAAGACCGTAGATTCGGTTGAGAGTGATGACGACAACGTCATCATCACTGCTAAAAAGAGTGCTCCTCTCGAAGAGAGCAGCACAACAGCAGCAGCAGTATAGCACTGCTAACAAGAGTGCTGCTTTCGCTAGAAAAAAGCACCTCGAGAAAGCGGTGCAAAAGCAGAGGGGAATATAGGCAGCGTATGAAGCAGCCTAAGGTTGAGGCCGTTGAGGAGGATAACGATGATAAGCTCAATCAGCTATTAGTGGAAATAGCTTGATTGGTGTGATCCAACAGATATTGTAGGTTTTGTTTTTTATTCTGATAAAGAATGACGGAGTTGCGTGGAAGTCCTTCCTTGAATTGAAGGATCTCTATTTCGAAGACCTTTGCGGCCTTGTTTCATAGGTTGTACAAAGTTCCACAGGCTTCGAAATAGACGTCGTGTTCTATTAAACAAGGATATTTTTAAGCGCTCAGTATTAGAAATTGTAGGGAAAGATAATATGTGCTTAATGCAAGCAATCGTGGCTTCAATTTCCAAAGGACGATTGCGGCATGATTTAGGTAATGCAGATTTACAGCGTGACTGCTGTCAAATAGCGAGAAAAATGCTTTAAACCCGAATAGAGCAGCTCAGCAGTTAACGATAGACGCTGCTGTAATAATACCTGATACGGGATATGGCCTTCCGGAATTGATAGCATATTGATACGATCCTCTTATTCTGTAAGTCAGGGTAAGTAGGGGAATGTATGCAGTGAGTAAACAAATTGGCTGGAAAGGCTGGCTTTCCAGAATGGGCGTCTTCATTCCATGTAGAAACCAATGGATGACTCAGTTGCGTTCTTCTTTCGTCTTCTTCGCTGATGGCGGTTTCTCTAGATTCAGGAAGAAACCACCAACTTTTTCTTCCCCGGAAACTCCTAGCTTTAGAAATGCGCTCCGTCGCAGACACAGAAGTTAGCGTAGATGCTCGTTCTTGGTGATGGAAAAGGCCGAACGATCGTCGGTGTGCAGGGAGCCTCCCAAAATAGAGAAGCTTCGGGTGGAAAAGGAACTTCCTCCTCAGACTGATAGTCCTGGAGTTTCTCCTCGGTGGTCCGGTTCTTCTCGGGTTCTGACATGGGATGAGTCGGTTATCCGAGTGGTTTATAATTCTAATCTACTTTTCTAATATATAGCCTATTTCTAAATTTGTGAGTTTGCAATGTCTTCTTGTCTATTAATACGCATCGGCGTATATCAAGGCGTAGAAAAATACTGACTGAGGTGTAATGCTCGCTACGTCACACCTCAATGTTCTTGTTACCTCAAAAATGCAAGTACTCTTAAAACAAAAGGGATTAAATGTGGGTCATGTCGTACATTTTTTAATGCAGCCGAATTTATGAATAAACATTTAATCCCTAATTTTTATAATAAGGGAAATAGTATTTGCTTAGTTTTGAAATGTGTATGAATGTGGTTTCTCTAAGTGCAATGTATGCACTCAATCAAAATCCGTCGTGGGCGATGAATCAACAAAAATCGATGTATCTTTTGAAAAAGATCCTGTAGCTGTGTTCACTAATTTCGCCACGCGAAAATTAACTCATTTTACAGAAATTGACTGTATTGCACACAATGCAAAAGGCTTCGATGCCCAACTCATATTAGAACGTTTAATTAGGAAAAGAGGTTTTAGAAATCTTTTTGTTACAGTGGCCGATGTAGATCCTTTTATAGAGAGTATAACTATAGCATCAGCTTGCTCTAAAGTTTTCCGAAAAAATGATCTTCAACCTGATCAGATAGGTATTATACCAAACGGAAGCTATAGAAAAGCTGATAATCAGTCAAAGAAAGCTATCGAATGGTTATTGTCGTTAGAACGTTCGTTAAACATAGAAATTATACATGCTGGTAGAACCCGTGAATTTAGAATACCCGAAGGTGTATTAGTCGATGGTTATTATCAAGATAACCAGACTAATGAACAAACAATTTGTCAGTTTCATGGGTGTTACTGGCATGGTTGTCGAGTCTGATTTAATTCCGATCGTGGTAAAAAAAATTAACTCGGGTAAAAATAGCGAGAGTTTAAATGAACGTTTCGAGCGAACAATAGCGCAAACTCATTAGCTTCGAAAAGCTGGTTATAAGGTTATCGAAATGTGGGAATATACATTTGATAGGGAAAAATTGCAGAACCCTGGTTTGCGTAATTTTTTAAAAGATCACCTACTCTTAACCCGCTTTGAACCCTCGTGATGCGTTTTATGGCGGAAGAACCGGGAAAACATTTTCCCGGTCAATCGATTCGTCTTGACACAAGGAATCTTTAATTTCTATATACAAGCTTTGAATTTTGATTATTTGAGAAGTTACAGTCGAAAAATCAATTTTAAAAAAATTTTTAAAGTACATAAAACTTGTACAATTAAATATTTTGTTAAACCCTTCTGATAGAATCAAGGTTTTATAGGGTGGAATAAGTGTGCCAAATTTCATCAATTTCTATACACACGTTCTAGAGAAAAAAAAAATGGGGACACACACACATGCATACATACACGCATACACAAACACACACGCGCGCGCGCGGATAATTTTTCAGGACATCATACTAGATATATTGCCTTTAAAATATGTTCAAAAAAACCCTTTTTTTGGAAAATGGATTTTGTCACCACTACAAAGCTTCCTCTGTCAAAATCTGTGGAAAGACACTAATGTTATCACCAAGATTTGGGATTGGTCTTTTGACGGGAAAAAAGGGCAAGTTGATGGATTTTTGTTAGCACACTTTGGAAAGAAAAGGTGTAGGACGGGTCGAGACTCAACAGTTTTTTGATAAGACGAATATATGAAGCGATGGAGATGAATAAAAATGCGTCTATAATGGCGGATATTTTGACAGGACGACCAGAAAATAATAGATTAATAGATAGATAGCTACGAATTGATACAGTGCTGAACTCACTCAGCGATAGTTTTGGCGGGAATGATTTGAATTGCAAGATGAAAGATAATCTCCGATTTTAAAGATTTATTCTATTATTGACAAATTTAAATTATTTTAGTAATATAAATAATAATATAAATAGTATAAATAATAATATAAATTTAGTATAATTGTTACTAAAGGTAAGGATTCATTTTTTCTTACAATAAATATGAGAAGAATCAAACGATAAAAGATTACTGCGATCTTTCATCTTGCAATTCAAATCATTCCCGCCAAAACTATTGCTGAGTGAGGTCAGTACTGTAGATCTGCACCCTTCGCTGTTTTAACTCAAAACTGAATTTCCTCTTTTGGGTCCGCAGTATTTATCTAGATTTTGGGCCCATTGTCCGAATGTATTAGTTAGTATAGTAATATCTGTGTCTATCAACGTGGACGTAGTAGTGTGATAAAACGTTGACGTATTGGTTAGCGTAGTAATATCCGTGTCTATCAACGGGGATGTAGTAGAGTGATAAGCGTGGATGTATTAGTTAGCGTAGTAATATCCGTGACTATCAACGTGAATGTAGTAGTGTGATAAAAGACGTGGATGTATTATTGTTGTTATCAGCGTAGGTGTATTCTCAAAATAGCCCTTCGTGGACGTTGCCGAGTGACTATGAGTGAGGCCCGTCAGAGATGTGTTGTAGTGTTCTGTAAGTGCCTCTTACACAGGTAAGGTCCGTAGTGCACTCCCGAATGCAGGTAGAAATGTTTCAGGTAGAAAGGTCCATGCCCCGTTTGGGATTATGAGTGGCTCGATTCGTAAGGGTCGATTACATAACAGGATTAGTGATTAACGAGAGCATAGTTAATGATTATTAGTAATTTAATGATTAAGATTATTGAATTTGTTAATAATAATCATTAATTAGCATAGTTAATGATTATTAATCAGTGTATTTCAATGATTAAAATTATTACGTAAATGAATACAATTTATTGAATTAAGATTTATGAAATTAATAATTAATAATGTGCGTTAGTCGCGTTGACATGACATGTACTTAGCACTGTTGATTCGTAAGTTATTGACAACGCTAAGTACAAAAAGTGTCCGCCGCCGCGCTGCGTATATTTATGGCACTGTCTTCTTATTGTTCTTTTCATTCCTGTCAATCTTTCATAATCGTGTTTTGGAGATTTCGAATACAAATGACCAAGGGCGGATTAAATATTTACGGGGCCCGGGGCTATATGACTAAGGGGCCTCCTTCAGGCTGATGGAATTTGAAAATTTCTCATGCAGAAAAACTCAGATCCAAGGGGCGCAACAATAACGGGGTTAAGGCACCCAGACAGTAATTCGAGTATACCTACTTGCAATATGCATGAATGTCGAAATTATTAGAAGGATAATACAATTCCACAATAAACGCACTTTTCGAGGGGTTTTAATCAGTTCTTTTTCGTTTTTTAATTGATTTTTAATGTGTATGGTGGCTCCCGACACTCACTGTTTTGAGAAGCTTGTTGCGCGCCTGTCTAATTCTGTCAACTTTTCATGTGGAAGAAACTAAATATTGATTCCTGCTAGAGATATTTTGCAATTGACGTAATCTAGCGCGTGATTCAAAATCGAATTAAATTTACCAGTTGGAGAATTTCTCTACAGCAAGCCAAAACGTGCTGCGCGCGCAGGGTGCCACTGTCGCAGCTGTCAATATTTCGTTTCTTCCATTATGGAAGTCAATATGTCCGCCGTTTCTGACAGGTAATAATTACATGCTATTTTGGGACTATAAAAGTGAATATTCGACAAACTTATCATCAAGCGCCCCTTATTCATTTCTTCTCTCTATTTTTTTCTATCTAAACCTATAAATTTTCTCTCTTTTGCCTTTGGCTGGAAAAATTCAAATCCACATGATAGCTTTATTTCTTTCCACAGATTTTGACAGTTTTTGACAGTTTGTTGACAGTTTTTACTTTCAGATTCCATCGCCCTTAAGAGCAAGTTCTACAGCGACGTAGAAAAAACGTAAAAGTACAATATATTTTTTTATTCGAGCTCGCGGGTCCCCTTGGATGTGGGGGCCCAGCTAACCCCCCCTCCCTTAATCCACCCTTGCAAATGACAGTCTTGTTTCGAAATGAATCGCGAATTTCGTGTTGGAATTTCAAAGAAGATGAAATTCAAAATTCTACTGTTGAACGGTTTTTTTTATTAGTGTCGGTGTTGTGCTTAAACAATATGGAAATAATTGAGTGCGTCTTGATATGTATTTGAATTACGCGCTCAATCGGGACTATAGCCTCAGTCCTTTTCCCTCCTGTATCTTTAGATTCAGACTCAAGTCAGTTGGACTTTAGCTTGGAACTTGTAAGCATCGACACTTTTATAATAAACTATATTTAATCTCCTATGTACCGTTTATTATCTCTTCGACTACATATCATTTGGCGACGAGTAATGGGATAACTAAAGTCGAATAGAAACTGAAATGAATTGTGCTTATTGAGTGTCTTCGGTCGATGAGTACGCGTGCCTCGTGTCTGGACGCAACGTGTAGTGACTTTTTTTTTTAGTCAGTTAAGGGTGTTGGATCCAAGTGTTAAACTCAAAATTCCATTTTCCATTTTACTAAACGAAAATTATAGATAATATATTTTTCGCTCTGTAGAGATAATCTTTTTTCAAATATAATACTACGTACAGAGAGAAAAAATATTTAATTTTGACACTTTTTGCGTAAAATGAGGAATTCAAAATCTGGCTTCAAAATTGAATATTTTCATTTTACTTAAAAAATATTCGAATTAAACATTTTCTCGCTCTGTACGTATAATTCTAGTTAAAAATTGATTAATTCTACAGAGAGAAAAAATTCTAAATTTAATATTTGTTGAGTAAAATGAGGAAATCGAGTTTTTAGAGTAGAACTTGGCTCCAACGCTCTTAAAAAGCATTTATTTGGAAGTCCCAATAGAGAGATTCACTGTCGCGAGTCCTCTATCAACTTTTTTAAAAGTCTCGGGAGTTCCAACAGTCTTGTCTGGATTTTTCCTTTTTTTTTGTTGTCAAACAAAATTTCCCAAATGTATTTCCCGAATCGAACTCTGATCCTATTAAATTTTTTGAAGCTGCAATTGTTCTGAAGGAAGGAACTCAGCCTATTTTTCATCGAACTTACGATCTTGCCTACGTGCTTCGTGACTCGGTAAAAGAAGAATTTGGAAGCCTTGAAAGACAGGGCATATGTCAGAAAGTCTCTCATAGTGTTTGGGCAACACCCATTGTAGTTGCTCGTCGTAAAGACGGTCGAATTTGTTGTTGCGGAAACTTCAAGGTGACGGTTAACAAATGTTGTGATGTCGACCACTACCCGTTACCCATAATTGAAGATTTGTTTAAGGCTGACGGAATTTGAAAATTTCTCATGTAGAAAAAGTCAGATACCAGGGGCGCAACAATAACGGGGTTAAAATACCCAGACAGTAATTTTATTATAGTATATATACTTGCAATATGCATGTATGTCGAAATTATTAGAAGGATAATACAATTCCACAATAAAGGCACTTTTTGTGGGGTTTTAATCTGTTCTTTTTCTTTTTCTTTATTGATTTTTAATGTGTATAGGGTGGCTTCCGACACCCACTGTTTTGAGACGCTTGTTGCGCGTCTGTCTAATTCTGTCAACTTTTCATGTGGTCTAGAATTTTTGCAGCCGAAGGCAAAAGAGGGAAAATTTATAGGTTTTAGATAGAAAAAAATAGAGAGAAGAAATGAAGAATGGGCGCTTGATGATAAGTTTGTCGATTACTCACTTTTACAGTCCCAAAATAGTGTTTAATATTTTCCTATCAGAAACGGCGGACATTTTGATTTCCATGACAGAAGACAATGGAAGAAACGAAATATTGACAGCTGCGACAGTGGCACCCTGCGCGCGCAGCACGTGTTGGCTTCCTGCTGGAGAAATTCTCCCATTGGTCAATTTAATTCGATTTTGAATCGCACGCCAGATTACAGTCAATTGCAAAACATCTCTAGCAGGAATCGATATTTAATTTCTTCCATCATGGAAGTCAAAATTTCCGCCGTTTTTGACAGGAAATAATTACACGCTATTTTGGAACTATAAAAGTGAGTATTCGACAAATTTGTCATCAAGCGCCCCTTCTTCATTTCTTCTCTCTATTTTTTTCTATCTAAAACGTATAAATTTTCCCTCTTTTGCCTTTGGCTGGAAAAATTCTAGTCCACATGAAAAGTTGACAGAATTAGACAAACGCGCAACAAGCTTTTCAAAACAGTGGGTGTCGGGAACCACCCTATATATATTAAAAATCAATACAAAAAAGTAAAAGAATTGATTAAAACCCCTCAAAAAGTGCGTTTATTGTGGAATAGTATTATTTTTCAGTAATTTCAACATTCATGCATATTGCAAGTAGGTATACTCGAATTACTGTCTGGGTGTCTTAACCCCGTTAGTTTTACACCCCTGGGATCTGAGTTTTTCTACATGAGATATTTTCAAATTCCATCAGCCGTAAGTTCAGCGAACATAACTGGGATAGGAGTATAGATTCTATAGCCAAGAATAAGTCTTAGGATTCGATTTTGAAGTTTTGAGATTTGGTCATAGGCTTTAAATTTGTAAATAGTGAGGGCCTGACAGCCATATTCAAGTAAACTTCTTATGAGAGAGTGGTAGATCATAAGCAGGGTTCTATCAATTAATCACTTAAAATGAGGAGTCCAGGTTAACTGGCAGTTGGAAACCATTCCCAAGAAGACAGCTTCGTAAGAGAGAGGGATTCGAACATTATCCACTAAAATGTGGGTCTCGTAAGGGATTTGATTTTTGTTTGCATTAAATATGACTAATTTAGTTTTATCAACTGAGACATTAAGTCCTTTGGTCTTTAAGAATGCTTGAAGTGAGTTGAGGCTTTCCTGAAGGATGAAGATGCATTCCTTGAGGTTTCGAGATGAGAAGAAAATTACGATATCACCAGCATATTGTAGGATTTTGCAAAGAGGGTGGATATGTTTGTGAATATTTAAAGTGTAGGAATATTTTAAGTGTATTTTCATATTATAAAGAGTAGGAATGGAAACGGATCCCTGAGGGAGGCTTCTTTTGAACAGATAATGACCTTGATTGGTACTGTTGACCTTGAAAAAGACGTTTCTTTCTTTGGTTAGATTCTCAAAAAATCGACATAATTTCCATGGGATATCCAGCTCTTGTAGGTCATTAATTAAAATATTTAGAACCACTCTGTCATAGGTCATCTCCACATCAAGGAAAACAGCTGCTGTATAAGAATCATCAGCAAAAGCAGCATGAATTTCGGTCGATATGGTTGCCAGTCCGTCTGTACAAGAACGGTTTTTTTTTTAATCCAAATTGGGTATTGTGGATGAACATTTGGTTTTCTAGCCACCAATTTAAGCGGGTTATAACTAATCTTTCCAACAGTTTTAGGATGTATGAGGCAAGTGCAATGTGTCTGAATTTAAAGGAGTTATGTTTAGGTATGAGAAACACAAAATATTTGCTCCAGGGTTCTGGAAACGAGCCGTCATCTAAAATTGAGTTGAAGATTAAAAGGAGTTGGTTGAGGATATTCTCTTAGAGGTTCTGGATGACTTCGTAGTTAATTTTGTCTAGTCCAGGGAAGAATTTCGTTTTTGAGTTCTTAATGGCACGTGTAAGTTCCTTGGGTTTGAAAGGCATGGATAGGAAGTAACACGCTAAGGTTTCAACAGATTTAGGAGGGGTGTCGGGGAGGGGAGGAGCAATAGGTAAATCAGATGGAGGAGAGCTGCGTTCAAAGAATCGATTTATGAAAGACTTCATCTTTTCTGTAGTTTAGGTGTTGACGTTTGAAGTCTTGGAGGTTGGAGATAGCTATTAACAGAACGATCTCCATCCTTTAACTTTGGTTTTTTTGAAGGTACGTTTAGAGGTAGCTTCAAACTTTTGGAGGTCTAGGTAGTTTTCATATGTACATCTGTGTCGATACCTTCCAAGTTTAGCTTTTCTTAGTCTTTCAACTTTAGAACAATCCTTATTCCACCATGGGGGGAGGGGAATTTGGGTAGTCTCTTGTGGGTTTTCTTTCCAATTTAGGGTCAGTCTTATGAAGAGCATCGTCTATTATTTCAAGGAGATTGTAGTAGGCTTGTACGGTTGAAAAAGGCGTATTATTATATTGGTTATTTGAGAATGTCTAGCCTTCAAGAGAAGCTTGGAAGGTGCTCCAGCATATTATTTTCAGGCTATATTTATGGGTGATAAATTTATAATAAGAGCAAGTAATCTGAAGGATAGTTGAAATAGGGAATTTATCACTACCAATTTTCTCCTGTTCGACTTTCCAGGAACTTAGAGGTACCAGATTATTTGTAACTAGAGTAAGATCTATTGCCGATTTGGCTTCATTCGGTCGGTTAAATCGTGTAGCAGCGCCATTATTCAGGAATGTGAATATTGACTCCTCAATAGCATTATACAGTTTATTACCTTGGGGGGAGGAATCATCACAACCCCAGGATTGGTGGTGGCAATTGAAATCTCCACCTATGATGATTGCTGAAAATTGGTCAGTAAATGAGTTGAACAAATTTTCCGAGTTGATGCTGTTATTTGGGGATCTAGGGTTTCTGTAGATATTTATGATAAGCAGTTCACCCCAGCTGGAAGGGATGGAGATAGCCAATGTGTCGAGATAGTTCAGAACTTCTAAGACAGGAATCTGAGTGAAGGAAATATTTGTTCTGATTCCAATTAGCAATCCACCACGAATATTATTGGGGCGGTCTTTCTGGATTATATTAAAGTTGTTTCAGAAAAAACAGTTTTTATTTTGTAACCAAGTTTCGTTCAATAACACGACATCATACTCATGTAATAATCTTTCTAGATTACCTTTTTTATTACTGATACCGCGACAATTCCATTGTAAGATTCTTAATTTGTTGAGGATACCCATGGTATCCTGTCATGCTGTTTGAGTATTGGTTAGTCAAATTCAATAGGGAGCCAATTAGTTGTTCAATGTTATTATTTTTCAGAAGAGAGAGAAGTGGAGAGAATTTTTGAAGTAGGTCCATCAAGGTAGATAGCAAGTTTGCAAGGTTCTCAGAATTAATATTAGCAGGAGGAGGAGTAGAAGATCTTGATGACGAGTGAAGAGGGCGGTCTTCTAAGCAGGTCCCATTACCGAGGTAGCTCTGTTCTTGTGTATAGAGATGAGAGAACGATCTTGATTGAGTAGAAAAGTTTTTAGAGGGTTTAAAGGCGCTGAGGGGAGTGAGGAAGAGGAAGAAAGCCTAGGATTTAAGAGCGAAGAGGGTTTATTTGTCCTGTGATTATACAGTACTTCCGGATGATTTGGGGGGGGGGGGGAGGGGGGAAAACGGAGTCTACGTTTACATCTCCTAGGGAAGGAAAGTTAGATAAATTAAAGGGTGGACTAGAGGAGGGTTGAGAGACGTCCTGGCGAGATGTGGCGCAGCATGTGAGATTAGCAATGCCCATAGGGTTTTTTCTGTATTGTAGATATAAGCTGCAGATTTAATACTAATGTTTTGGACTGCAGCAATTTTCCTAATATCTTTTTCAGCAAGGAATTTGAGCCATATTCTATCACTGGCCCAATGAGGGCATTCACAATTAAGGCACTGGGGGGATTCAGAAGTTTTGGGACATGTTTGACCCTCTTGATGAGGCTTGCCACCGCAGTATAGACATCGTGGATTTTTGCAGATGCTTTTTACATGCCCATGTCTGAAGCAACCATAACAAATTTTAGGTTGAGAAACATAAGGGTCAACTCGGCAATGATAGAAATAGACTTTAATGTCCTGGGGAAGCGTCAGTCCGTCAAACATAATTAGGACGGTAGTACCAGGAGAGGTATTGCCCTCTTTGTCATTCCAATCAAAGCGTTTAGCTTCTAGGATAGGAGCAGAACTAATAGCACACTCTTTCAATTCCTCAAGAGAAATGTCTACTGGAACTTCTCTAATTATACCCATGCGGATGATTCTAAAGTTAAGAATGAAGGCTTTAAGAGAGGTCTTTTTCAGAAGTGAGGTTAGAGTTTGAGATAGCAAATTCAGAACCTATTTGGCTACTTACGCAATTCTGCATGGAGGCTATTTCAGAAGAGAACTCTCGTTGAGTTCTTTTGAGGGTTTTATCGTTTAGGGAATTATCCCTACCTACATCATTCAGATAGTCCTCTACATCTACATCGGCATCGAAATCTTCAGGAGACCCCATGCTTGAAACAGCGCTGGCCTAATGGCCGGCTATCTCATGAGACACCCACCTGCTTTGTTCCGTTTGTATAATTTCAAAATTAATGGAGTGTGCTTGTAAAGCAAACTTTCCGGAGGCAATTTGCCCTTTTAACTATTTTTAACTGGTTTGCACAGCGAAGAAGGCACAAAAACAGAGAATTTGAAAAATCTTCCTGGATCGAAAACGTTCCTGTTCGACAGCTTACACGCGAATCCCTACACCGGCTCTCGTTACAGAGCCTTGCTAGACGCGTCCCCCACTTCTACTCTCCCTTCTTCGGACGTCGGCCATTATTGGCCCTTTCATTAAAAGCACTTGCTCTGCGTACAATTCTCAGTTCAGCTGGGCGATTCCCACCGACCAGATCGGAGAGACTCTCACCCAGTGAAAACTCATGCGCTTTACCTATCGATAGGTGCTACTATGCGAGGGTGAAATCGCAAAGGACAGGCGCTTCTGTACTTGCCGTTTCCTGAACTGACTTTGTCTGAGAAGGATCGCCAATAAACAGGCGCTCCTGTCATTGTCTATCCTAAGTTCAAGAAATACCAATTGATAGGTGCTACCATGATTGTCATTTCTCGCAAAACCGTCACTTTCGAGTTACTTTCAAAGGTGTACGATTTTCACAATCAATAGGTGCTTCTATGGTTATCAAAATCTAACACAGATATTATTAAATGGGTGCTTCTAATAATAGCATTTGCCATCTGAGAAATTGCTTAGAAGTTTCTGTAAAAAACGAATAAAATCATAAGATTAGGAAAACTTGATTTACTCTCGTCAGGCGCTCCTGAGAGAGATAAATCACACCGACTTAAAGAATATTCGTTAGGTGCTACTACGAATATTATTTAACAATATTACACTAGGGAAATATACTAAAATATAATTTACTTTGTCCACCGAAATGTCAACCTCCGCTTACCGTATCTACCGTTGAGGGGAAGACAGGTAACGTCGATAAATGTAATCCGTCACACATCTCCTGTATTCCAAGTCTAAGGACCGAATTCCTTCATCTTATAATATTTGTTCGCCAATTCTATCGCGTTATAATTGCAGAAATAACTAAGATTCGTCGAGAAATTTATTTTCTGTGTCCGTTCCACCTATACTCTTTTCACACTATATATTATACTCTTTTATTCAGACGTATAACGATAAATCGTTCACATTAATTCCGTTATACTAATACTAATAATTTTGTAAATATTTAGTTAAATAAATATATTTTGTTATTTTGTTGTACAAAATTATCGGATCTGTTTTATTGCCTCTAAACCTAACCCTGGCTAGGCTGAAGCGTCTGCTGAGGCAATACATATCAACCTCCAAAAAACAGACTGTTACAGTTTAAATAATAAAATAATAAACAAATTCAATTTGTTTAAATAATTGAAAATTAACTAACCAATGTTGATAAATATTCCAGTAGACCAATAGAAATCATTTTTATAAAAAAAAAACCGGTTTTATGAAAAATTGACATTTTTGGTTTTAAGGGTAGTTTTCAAGGAACCCTGGGGGTACGTTAGGGGTGTCATAGCCATATGTGTGGTACATGAAATTCTTTTTTGGATAGTTCTCTACAAGCCTTTATAATCTCCCGTAACATTTTTCGAAACCCTGAAAAATTATTCCAAAAACTCCAAAAAGTGATTTTTCCCCATGCAATTTACATGGGAAAGTTCAAGTCAAAACCAGCACGTGTTAAAATCAAAATTAAAAAAAAAATATATGACCTTTCTTTTCTCGGATTTCGAATCAAATTTGGAGGATCAAGACTCTAGTATCAAAAAAATATTTGCAATGCATTTTTGCACTACCCTAATGAGCCAACTTTACTTCTTCTTCCATGTCTTCAGTTCCATAGATTGATTTAGAGGAACGAATAAGTTCAACTTTTATAAAATATGCGGTAAAAACATGTACTAAACCAATGCTGTCCTACGCGTGAATAAATGAGTAGCTTCTCAAATCTCAATCGCCTCTTACAGTGCCCCCACCTCAAGCCCCTTATTCACATGCGTCGTACTTTGTATCTGATTGGCCACTGCTCTCCTATCACTTTATTGTATCAGCAATTTTTAAATTTGGAAAACAGGCTTCGGATTTGTAATCAGCGACCTCAAAAAAACCCTTCGAGTAACAAGTTTTATGAAATTACAACAAATTTTTTAAAAATAGTCCGCCGTATTGAATCCGCCATTTTGAATTTTGAAAATCTGACTCCGGATTCGTAATCAGCGACCCTGAAAACCCTTTATGGTGATTGTAACCGTAAAATTTTTTTCTTAGAAAAAGGAATTTAAGGATTTCCAAGACTTTTCACAAGATTTTAAATAATTTTATTGAATTTATAGATATTGTAAGAGATTTAAAATATTTATAAATATTGTAAGGGATTTTTAATGAAGTTAAAAAATATCAAAGAATTTTAAAACAATATGAAACCAGCTATCAAGTTGTATCAACTTTTGTACATACAGAAGGAATCTTCATTTCCATACACCAGCTTTAAATTTTTATTACTTGAGAAATTATATTCAAAAATTAATTTTAAAAAATACAATTAACCATAACACCCTTATTTTTTCATGAAATGCATTAATCATATAGGTCAATCGATTCGTCTCGATGAAAGGAATCTTAATTTTCCGCATATCAGCTTTAAATTTTCAATATTTGGGAAGGTACAGTGGAAAAATGAATTTTACGAAAATTATAAAACTACATAAAACTTTTAAAAGTAAATATTTTGTGAAACCCTTATAAGAAATTCAACTAGGTATAGTGGAATAACTATGCAAAATTTCATCAATTTATCTCTACGCGTTTTCAAGAAATTGCTGGATCATGAAACACACACACACACACACACACACACACATACGGACATTTTGTCAAATCATCATATTAAATATATTGCCCTTGAAATATGCTTAAACAACCTTTTTTAGGAAACTGGATTTTGTCACCAATACAAAGCTTCCTCTATGAGGAAGCAAAAATTTCAGAATTTTCAAGAAATTTCAGATATATTAAAACATGCCAAAGGACTTCTAAAGATTTCAGATTTTTTCTTTTAAAATAAGCAAGTACTAATTGACATTTCTTTCCGTGATTCCACAGAAGGTCAGTATCGATAAAATAATAAAGTAGAAATGTCAAATTTTTCTTAACTCTCGTTGTTTCGATGCAACTTAACTTAGATTTCTTTAATTTTCTTTTTTTATTTAAAAAATCGATGTCTGAGAAATGGTGTTCACAATAATATAGTACAACAACATATCGGCAAATACAGAGTAATTAATTATTCTTTTTATAATATATATAGTAATTTACCACAAATAACATTGGCTATATACAAATATTACAATCCTTCTGCTTTTTTCTCTCCATCCCTCTTAGTTTTCGAATTGATTCGGGATCGATACTCGAAACATACATTAATTACACTTCCACTCGCAGACGGTTATTTAACGACTCATTTAAGCTTTTTAATTCGCACAAGCCTCGCAAAATTTAGTCGCCGAACAAGCGTCCTTCCTATTTTTATATTATTATTATAATTTATACAATAAAAATTTTTTTCAAAGAGTACAAAAACCGATGGCAATAATAATTAGGAGAAGTCACTCCTATGACACCTGTGCCAATTTACAATAATCGCAATTAATAATATTAATTATTAAGTACCTACCATTTCTCATTTTATTTTATTTTTCAATATAAAAAGATACAATTTAGAAAAAATTAAGATCTTATGGCACAGGTACTTATTTAGACATTTGAATAGAGAGAGGCAGAGAGACTTGTGACTTCCCAATAACAGAATTCAAAAAAGAGGAAACTTAAGGGTGTTAGATTCAAAATTCACCCTCAAAACTATACTTCCTCATTTAACTCAAAAAATATTATTATAATTAGATACTTTATCGCTTTTCAGTTCTATTTACTTTTTAAATACAAATATGAAACCAGAGTGAAAATAGATTTTAATTGAATACTTTTTGCACAGAATGAATAATTCGAAATCTACTCTCAAATTTCAATCTCTGTTTTACATGAAAAGTATACGTATAAAAGTAGATTTTTTTTGACTCTGTATACACATTTCCATTTTAAAATTCAAGAATGCTACTGAGCGAAAAAATATCTAATTATAATATTTGTTGAGTAAAATGACAAAATCGAATTTCAAGGCCACGTATCAGTTATCCGATCTCTACCTTTCCGGCAATTCTTTCCCTGTGATGCCATTTCTATATTTATAGATATATTGTAATATCGGTAAAGTAGAAATCAGATAACCGATACATGGCTTTACGGATAGAAGTTGGTTTCAAACTTTCAACAACCTTAAAGGCTTTTT
The DNA here is from genome assembly GCA_900474275.1 of Synergus japonicus. Classification (NCBI taxonomy): domain Eukaryota; kingdom Metazoa; phylum Arthropoda; class Insecta; order Hymenoptera; family Cynipidae; genus Synergus; species Synergus japonicus. The sequence continues at coordinate 42,884 of UCOH01008326.1, read as the reverse complement.
TTTATCACAAATGCCACAAGTCTCAGATATGTAAAATATGAAAACATGAAAGTTAGGAAAATCCCTTTTTTATTTGATTAAAAATTTTTAATCTTGCCTCTCCCTCTTTTCTCAAGCACTCGAAGTTCTTTCATTCTTCACTCACAAACAAAAAAAAAGTTCATAAATTTGAGGACTGCACAACGATTTTAAGAAGCTAACACTTGTAATCTCATACGTACAAAAACTTCCAGTAACGGTGTCGTCATGAATCTACGATGACAATTAATTCGTCATTGAGTCTATAAATTAATCTGATTGCACTTTTCTGTGATGTTCATGTAAATTGACCAAAATTCAGAAACTCCAAAGGACTTAAGGACATGTTTCACTTAACCGATTCCTTCCTTACCGAGATTTTTTTTCTACAACGCTGCGTCCACATTTAATAAGATAATAAATAGAAAATTTCTAAAATTGCAGCTAAGATATGTTTATCTGGTCTTAAATATTGACATTTATAAAAAAAAATTTTCCAACAAATTTTTTTCAATTTTACAAAAATTTAAGACCAGATAAACATACCTTAGCATAGTTTCTTTAATTATAGAAATTTTCAATTTAGTATCTCAGTAAATGCAGACGTAGCGTTGCAGAGAAAAAAAATGTCAGTAAGGTAGGGATCGGGTAAGTCTTACATAGCCTTAATCAATTTTAATTTCTCATTTTAAGAATATTTCCTACTTAACCGCTCCCTACCTTACCGCCATAATTATTTTTAAAAATTTACGCCGACACGAAATCAGATATATCAAGTTGAAAATTTGTGGAATAAAATAGAAGTACATTAAGGAACGTTTATGAGAACCTAAATTTGCATTTAAAAAAATCTTTAAAATATTTTAATTTAATTATAAATATTTAAAAGTACCTACATAAACATATCTTTCATTTAATTTCTCAAATTTTCAACTGGATATTAAATTTTGTGTTGGCATGATGTATCAGAAAAAATCTTGCAAGTAATGTAGGAATCGGGGGAGTTAGACAACCCCTGACCCAGTAGGCACAAAGGTATTGTCAATCTGAGGACGTCCTAAAGATATCCTTAGGACGACCATGTCAGTCCTAAAGACGTCTCACGTCCAAAAGATGTTTTTAAGGCCACGTAAGACTTACCCGATCCCTACCTTACCGATATTTTTTTCTCTGCAAACTTACTTGTAGATTTATTGAAATATCACACTGAAAATTTCTAAAATTAAAGAAAACATACCTTGATAATTTAGCTTCAATTTTAGAAAATTTCAATTTTATGTGTCAATAAATGTAACAAGTAAGGTTCCAGAGAAAAAATGTGGGTAAGGAAGGGATCGGGTAAGTCTTACATGACCTTAAGACATGAGACGCCTTTTAGAAATTAATTGAACTGACATAGACGTCCGAAGGATGTGTTCAGGACGTCTTCTGGATGTTAATATCTTTTTACCCACAGGGTAACTTCTAAATTTAATTATTTGGTAAAAAACTTATTCTAACTCAAATGAAATAACCCTTATTTTTAAATTCCTTATTTGTAGAAAATTCAAATTCCTTGAACAACTCAAATTTAACTTCAATTGTATCTACGTTCTGATCTTGTACTAGGATTTCCACATTTACTCAACAAATCTTAAAAATTAGACATTTTTTCTCTCTGTAGCGATAATAATGTTTAAACTTGAATTAGATTACGGAGCGAAAAAATGATTTAAAACATTTTTTGTAAAATGAAGAAATCAAATTTCACGGTCAGAATTTCGATCTAATTTTAACTATATCGTAACTACAGACACCAGAACTGCGAGTTCCTGTATAACATTCCTAATCGAGTCAACATTTCGTAAAAGTCATACAGTTAATTATTTAAGTACTACAATAGAAAAAACTTACGTTTTTTTACAATCAACTGTCTTTTATAGATCTTAATAAAATTCACTTTAATCTGTGGGCACTGCGACTCAGTCAGTTGCTACGTTAAATTGACATTCCAACTTCGATCATCGAAGCGCCTCGACACACATAATATATTTATATATAATATTTATTTATGTATTGTACGACTATATGAATTGATAGCACGCTTTAATTAATCTACGACAGATAACTACGCGCTTTGGCACCTTTTTCCACTTTTCTACCGCAAAGAAATTAATCGGCTCTGAAAAAATTCAATAAGGCTGGGAAAAGAGAATTTCTTTCGCAGACTAAGCGAGTCGAATTTAAAGATCGATAGTCAGTCGATCCTCCCCGACAAAAGAAGTAGCTTCTTCTTGTCACGCTTTAGATTTTCATCTAATAGTTCTAGCTTTATGGCACGCAAGGTATTCCCATTTTTTATTTTACCAAGAGATCCGGTTTATAGATCCCTACCTTGCCGGCATGATTTTTCCTGCAATTTCATTTCAGAGAAAAAATGGCAATGAGGTAGAGATCGGATAAATAATATATGGCTTTAAGGCCATGTAAGACTTACCCGATCCCTAACTTACAGACATTTTTTTCTCTGCAACCTTACTTGTACATTCATTGAAATATCAAATTGAAAATTTCTAAAATTACAGAAAATATCATAACATATGTTTATCTGGTCTTAAATTTTTGTAAAAATAAAAAAAAATTTTTTCATTATTTAGGAAAAGATAAACGTACCTTAATGCATAGTTTCAATTTTAGAAATTTTCAATTTGATATCTCAATAAATGTAGACGTAGCGTTGCACAGAAAAAAATGTCGGTAAGGTAGGGATCGGGTAAATCTTACATGGTGTTAAGATTTAATAATGAACTTGAATAATTACCCTTGTAATTTTTTTTATAAAAATAGAAGTCTCACAGATTTAGAATGTTTGGAAGTTTACTAAATTCGTAAAAAGAATTTTACCGAATTAATTTTGCGATATTGATAAGTACAATTAAAATTTTCTACTTTTTAAAAGAGCTTTGTATTTCTTCTGGATTGAGAGTTCCTTTCAGTATTTTTGTTATTAATCTTTAAAAGTTCCAATTCAAAGGTGAAAAAAACAAACCTTATAATATTTATAAAATAACTAATTACACTTCGAAATAGACAGAATAAATTTTCGAAACGCTTCTTAATTGAAAGAGTTACAAATATTTTACGACTAGAATTTTATATTCATTCAATAAAAACTATAAATAAAATTCATTCACCCATTTGATAACAAGTAAATATACTACTTTCTCCAAAAAAGATACAAAGTTCTCACATTATTTTCAACCTTTTTCCCTTAAAGCTGTTGGATCTAAGTTCCATCCTTACAATTCACTTTTCTCATTTATAAAAAATATTAAAATTATACATTTTTTACTCTGTAGGCATATTTCTATTATAAAATAAAATAGTGACATAAAACAAAAAAATATCTATCTATATTATTTGTCGAGTAAAATGAGTAAATTGATTTTGTAGATTAGAATTTGAACTCAACACCCTTAAAATGAAAAATGGTAGATAAATCTGAACTGGTCGACGGTTTAGAATTTCATTCTTACATCGTACAAGTCTTAATTCTCGAGAGATTCCTATAAGCGTGTCTGAGATTCGCTCGATCTTAAAAAAAAGCATCAAGGCTCAAAAAAAGGTACAAAATCAGGTTTTCTTCCATAATTAGAGGTTGTGGTGAATCGACAATCCTAAAACTTGAGAGAGTCGCAGGTGCACTCGGCGCATCCGAATTTTAAAAATGTACGAATTTTGCCATCAGTAAAAAGGGGAAGTTTTTGTTTTCAATGTTTCTACCTATGATCAAAAATCTTAGCAATTAATAGATAGGGCTACGATTATAGTGCGTACAGATGTAAATCTTGTTTTTCTTTTTCTTCACACACAGATTATCGATTATCCTAAATTCCACGATCGATTATTAATAATGTATTCATTATACAAAGTACAGCGTATTACTTTCAAAAAACAATTGACAACCGCGGAGGGTACAGGCGCACAAAGTAGTATAATAAAACTAGTACGAAGCCACTTTAACCATCAGTCGGTACTGTAGATTGGCGGTAAGGTAGATTTCAGACCAGTCCTAGTGACGATCAATAATAATGAGTCCTAATCTTTCAACAATCTATATTACCGACAGTAAGTAATGTTTATTACTGTCTGTAGATAACAACTTATCGAAAATGTGTAGTACCGGCTGTTAGTCACTTAGCACGAATCAAAACGTTTGCTTGGATGGTAAGTGTGGCTTCATACCAATTTTACTATACTAATGCGCAACTACATGCTTTATTCTTTCTCTATTTGTCATACCTACGGTGAGAGACGAAGATATCGATTTTTGAAGGTGTTGGCTGGAAATTGAAGCCAATGTCCTTAAGATGGAAAATCGCTACGCTAGGAACGCACTAAAATCTCGAGAATTCTATTGACATCTGTTCCCCCAAGTCCTCGCGTTTCACGACGAGAGCCACGACTTGGATTCTCGAAATTTGACAAATTCTACATTTCTAATCCAAAAAAGAAGAGTTAAGACATGCGTGATTGTATAATCGGAATAGGTGAATATCGATCCAACGATTGAATCCGTACGGTAGATCAATATAATATCTACATGAAGAGATAAGACGATTTGCGTTCTTGGTCACGAAATTTTTTGTCTTAATTTTAAGATTGTTTTACAAAAATTCATTTTGTCGACGCTCCCAAAAAACACAATTTTCTTTTCTTGGGTCCCGAAAACTTTCGAAGATTGTGAGACATTGTCAATTTTTGGTAAAATTTTGGAAATTAATTTAAACAAGGAGTCTACTCAAATTCTGAAAATAAAAATATCTTAGATAATTTCATATTTTTTCCAGGCATAATTTTTTGTAATATTTTTAATATTTCTAATCCAGATGAGAGTCTGATTTGAAATAATTTCAAAATCTAAAAATTTCATCTGATAAGAATTTTTTAATGAATCAAAATACAATTTCAATCAATTACGATTTTAAAATATTCTATAGTTAAAATTTTATTTAATTTTAATTTTATTACATAAATTTGAGTCCCATTTTTCAGACATACCTAGCAAGCGTGAGAGTGTCCGCAAATTCATGCCAAAAAAAGAAACATCAAAACTTCAACCAGACACCAGTAGAGTATATAGGACAATGATTTCATAAATAATTTTTTTTTACTTTTTCGAATTGTTAATAAAATGCTCTCAAAATTTTAATAAAAAATATCTTATAGTTTTTTCAAAAAAAAAATTCCTAAAGTTCACGTTCATTTTTTGCCGTTTATATGAGGATACCCCCTTAATGGTCTTACATGGCCTTAATGTTAGATAGGTATTTCAAACTTAATATTTTAATAAATGTAGAAACAGCATTGCAGGGAAAAATGCCAATTTTTGAGTGATTTCGAATTATTCGTGAAGTTTCAACGAATTTCCAGAAGTTTCTAGGGATTTTAGGGATTTTGGCAAAAGTTTGTTGTACAATTTTAAGAAATGTTTTTGATCTTCAAAAGATTCCATAAAATTTTAAGGGTTATCCAAAGATTTTATGAAGTTTGAAAATATTTAGTTATATTAAGTACAATTTTAAAAATTTAATTCGATTATTATTTTTAAACTCTCATACCGTCTCAAGTTCCTCCAAATTTAAAAGAAAAATATTTTTTGTTAAAAACTTTTGTTAATTTCCTTAAAAATTTTAGTTTAAAAATTTTTGAACATGAGTAGTGAACGAAAATTTTAAACAAAAACATTGAATAAGAGTAAGAGATCTGAACATACCTACAATTTCAGCAAAATATTGAACATGAATTTTAAAGAAAAATGTTGATAACAATTTTGTAAAATTTTTTAAATAAAAAAATATACATTTTTTAATTTTTAGAAATGCGAATATTAGAAAATTTTAAATTTCGGAAATTTTCTAGTTTCATCAATAAACATTGCCAGTAATTTTATTCTTATTCGAGAATTTGGAATTTCGGCAACTATTTTTTCGGTTACTTCTCACATTCAGGATTTTCGGTTTTCAAGAAAAAGATAAGGTCCCAATATTTAAAAATTTTTCAAATAAAATGAAAGGTATTGAAACCGGATTGAAGGCGAACCTCTACAAAATTAAAAAATATCTTATTACAATATATATTTATATATATAAAGTAACTTGAAGATGAGTAGACACCTTGTTAAATAATTCTAAATTATTATCAGTAATCAACCTTCGAAAGGCATTTTTCTTCGCTTATCTCTTCTCGAGTTTGTCTTTATGCGATAAAGTGCTCTCAAACAAGAGCACGAGATTGACTCACGTCTTTATAGATTAATTGCTTAATTTAGGTTCCTAATCGTAGATCAAATAACTAGAATCGGCGTTCAATAAAAGCATGTATAAACCAGTAAACATTTTGTTTTGTGCTTTTTAGAGATCATACACGGTATAATGTACAAAGTAGTATAAAATGAAAAAAAGAATGATTTAATAAAGATTTGTAGTATGTACCTAATCTTCAATCAACAGTTTATCACGAGAGGTTCTTTCCTCAAGACAACTGCTTCCAATGATATTCGAAATCTTTCCCTTTTCTCAGAGAAAACAAAATCTGTGAACAACAGTTGAACAAATATAATAAGGGTTTGAGGACAAAGTTCTACCTTCAAAATTCGACTTTTCAATTTTATTCAACAAATAGGAATATATAATATTCAGAGAGGATCTTTGTATTGGGTTGAAGTCTCAGAGGTCTAGTCTGATAAATTTTTTTTATTTCATTCTTTTACATTTACAGTATTAAGGGGATCGTCTCATGTGACAAGCGTTTTTTAAACACTTTTTTATGAATTTTTTGTAAAGAACAATACAGGCCAAATTGTCTGGTTTTTTGGGGGTAAATTTACGAACTATTCAACAGTCATTATAAATTTTTTGTACGTTCAAATGTACAGTCAAATCGACTGTAAACATCTGGATTGACATCTGTGTCAAAAAAAAGTTGGTGGCTGGTCAACACGATTCCAGCTGTTCTATTGATCTGAAATTAAAAAATCACCGACCGTTTTAATTGGTAGATCTGTGGTTATTGTGTGAACCAGAATTGTGTCAAAATTTTGAATATTTTTTTTTTGTGAGCCGTCAAACATAAAAACACGATTTTTATCATATTTTTTCTGTTATTTTTTAAATAAAAAGACAAGAAATATAGACATCGTGTTGACTGATGTGAAAAATGACGTTTTGAGAAAAACGCGTTTGAAAGTTTGGGTATGAATGACATAAAAATCTTTTCCACTTCGTAAGGAATCGGAATTGCCAAAAATTCTTTCACACACACGTTCTAGATGTGTTTAGGAAGCGATTTGTGCAAAACAAAAAAAATCGATTTTTTTACCCATCACATGAGACGACCCCCTTAAGAATGTCAAAAAAGTTCCTAAGACTGTTTCATTTTATTTTTATTTAAGAGAAATTTACACGGCGTTACTCGGGATTCTAAGAGATTTTTAGGGATTTTAAAAATATTTTAAGGTTTTTCATATAGGAATTAAAGGATTTCAGGAATTTTAGGAACTTTAAGGGATCAAAAAACTTTAATGGATGTGAACAATTTTTAAAGAATTCTAAGAGATTTTATTTGATTTTAGTGACTTCTTATGGATTTTTAAAACATTTCAAAAGAGATTGAAAGATTTTCAACATATTTTAAAGCCATTTAAAATGATTTTATGGAAGTTAAAGTTAAATTTTGAGGAGATTTTAAGATATTTCAAGTAATTCTAATGAATTCCAAGGGATTTCGAAAGATTATAAATGATTTAAAAACATTTTAACTATTTTCAGGATTTAGTAAGGATTCTAGGGAATTTTCAATTTTTTTAAAGAATGTAAAAAGTATTCTAAAGAATTCAAAGGATTTACCCAAATTTTCTAGTAATTTAAAATGTTTTAAAAAAGGTTATAAAAATGAGATAAAAAATTTAAAAGAAAATTTAACTTAAAAAGTTTTAAAACTTAAAAAAAACTTAAATCTTTTAAAATTTCAGGATATCTTTTAAAAATCCCAAAAAATCTCTTAAAATCTCTTAAAATTCTTTAAAATACCTTATAATTCCAGAACATCTTTGAACAATCATTAAATCTCTTGAAAATCCTTTAAATTTTAGGAAAATCTTCGAATTCTCTTAAACTTTCTTGAAATCTCTTCAAATTCCTTTAAATTCGTTACAATTAGTTATTATGCTTTGTACTCTTGTGAAATCTCCGAAAAAATATTTTGATAACAATTTTCAACTATTTTAAAAATCTCTTTCTTACAATCCTTTTATAATTTTTATTCATAAAATATATGCAAAAACTTGTTGACAACTATTATTTTGGAAAATGAAAAATTTCTGTTGTTGATATTTTTATTCTAATAAATCGAAAAAAATCGTCAGACTAAATGTCTGATATTCCAAACAAATAATTTTTGTTAATTATTAATAGCTTTTCCGTAAAATGAAGAAATCGAAATTTAATTTAAAATTCAATCTTTTCATTCTACAAAAAAAAAACAACGAATTGACACTCGACGTCTTTTAACTCTATACACATAACTCTATTTAAAATGTGAGGATCGCTACAGAGCGAAAAATTCTAATTATCATATTTGTAGAGTAAAATTTGTAAATCAAATCTTGCAATTGGAAGTTGAGTCTAACACCCGGAAGTGTTTAAAATAAAATGTTGGAATAGGATTGTTTTTTTGTGGAAGAAAAATGTTAGAAAAGTTCTCCAATTTGAGTAAAATCGATAAAAAAGTATCGAGGTGAAACAAGTCTCAAAAAATTCCACTTTGTGCTTTATGTTCGTCAATGTGTGGAGGTTCTTGTCTGGAGAATTTGGAGAATTATGATCATTGGAAGGAGATGTCTGAGAGAGGTGGACCCCTATGCCTTAGTGTCCTGCACCAAGACACCAGGACATAATTATTTTATTTTATTCTATAGATTAGTCGCACGAATTTGAATAAATTCGTATGACGGGAGTATAAACTCTGGTCTTAGTGATGTTCTAACCTAAAGTGGGCTTCCGCGTTCGGATCTGATATAACCATATCAGGGCTATCATCAAACCTCTGAAGAGTCTGAAGGTCTTCCAAGTCCAAAGGGCTGATTTCATGCCTCAGATCGTTGAGAGAATCCTGTCTAAGAGTTTCATCAGTAGTAAACATGTCTGCATTGAAAGAATCCACTATCGAAGGCACCAAATCCTTGGTGAAGTCTGAATTGCTCAGGTCGCCTGTGCCCAACGAACAGTCTGGAAATTCAAAAACTTACTTTTAGAATAATAATAATAATAATAGGCAATCCTATCTTAAAAAAGAGATGTTACCAATATATCCAAAACTTTGTTGTCGAAAACCTATTGGTTTCTTTAGAAATTGTGCAAATTTGTGTGAATGTATCGAACTTGAAAACTATCTTCAGACTATTTTCGTCGTCAAAACGATTACTAATAAGAACATTATATAAAGATAAAAAATAATTTAAAGTAATAAAAATAATTATTTTGATTAATACTCGTATTTTTAATATATTATTTATTATATGTATAAGTATTCGTATGTTTATAGATCATTTACCATCAGAATTATGAGATTTTATGGGATTTTGTAATTTTACAAATTTTACAGATTTTAAAAATATTAATTGATTTCACTGGTTTTCAATGAATCTTATGAAATTTCAAAAGATTTAACGAAATTTTAAGTAATTATCAGAGATTTTATGATATTTCATAGGATATTAAGTTATTTTAATGACTACTGTGATTTCAAGGGAATTTTATGGAATTTTATAGAATTTTAAGTAATTTTGCTTTCTCATATAGGAAGCTTTGTAGTGGTGACAAAATCCAGTTTCCTAAAAAAGGTTTTTTACATTCTCATAAGAGAGAATGTATTAAATTTGTGTAAAATTTGATCCTCCCAATTTTCATCAAATGTCCACGTTTTGGGACCCCCTGAACCCGAAAAACATGTTTTTACGAATGTGTCTGTCTGTAGATTTTTAGATTGTGAGCACGATAACTTTCGAAAGAATTCACCGATTGGATTGTTCTTTGGTATACTCTTTTAGTGTCCTAAAATGAAGGTTAAGTTCGTTGGCCAGCCATTTTGGATAAAAATTTAAAAAGTTAGAGCATTTTGAAAATTTTTTAAACCACTTTTTTTTAAATTAAAAAATTCTAATGAAGGATGTTTGTAGTACTCTAAAAGACGAACAATTTTTCTTAATGACTTTTTTGGATAAAAAAAATTGAAAGACTTATAATATTTTGAAAATCCAAAAAAATAAAATAAAACTTGAATTAGATGCCAAACAATGCACGATATGAAAAAGAGTCTAAAGATGCAAAATGTTTCTTTTTGAACACTCTATAGGATAGGCGTAATAACTTTTTGAATTTCCTTAAAAACTCCGTGCATAGTTATTCCACTATATACCTAGTTGAATTTCTTATAAGGGTTTAACAAAATACTTAATTGCACAAGTTTTATGTACTTTTATAATTTTCGTAAAATTCATTTTTCCACTATACCTTCCCAAATATTGAAAATTTAAAGCTGATGTAAGGAAAACTAAGATTCCTTTTATCGAGACGAATCGATTGACATATATGATTAATGCATTTCATTAACAAATAAGGGTTAATTGTAATTTTTAAAATTAATTTTTCGAATACAACTTCTCAAATAATAAAAATTTTAATCTGGCGTAAAGAAAATGAAGATTTCTTATGTCCAGATGAATCGATTGAACTGTAAGATTAATTCATTTCATTGAAAAGTACGAAAGTTATGCTTTATTGTAATTTTCGAAAATGAATATTTTGAATATAATTTCTGAAATAATTAAAATTTAATGCTGATGTAAAGTAAATAAAGATTCTTTATGTATAAACGAATCGATTCACCTAAAAGATTAATGCATTTTATAAAAAAATAAGAAAGTTATGCTTTACTGTAATTTTCGAAAATGAATTTTTTGAATGTAACTTCTTAAGTAATCAAAATTTAATGCTGATGTAAAGAATCCTTAATGTTTCCTCTGTGAGGAAGCAAGTCATATTTGCTTACAGGAAGCAAAGTGCTCATTGAATGAGTACAAAAGTTGATATCACTTGACAGCTAATTAAAGGATATAACAATTCCCAAGAGCGAAATCACATACGGCCCAGCATTGGCCCAGCGTCGGTAAAAATTTTGCCAAAGCTCGGCTGCCATTACCGTACCACTGACGGAATGATAACTATGTCCTGCACTTGGCAGCCAAGACTTGGTTGCCATTGTCGGCCCGAAATTAGAAATTACAATAATAAATAAAAATAATAAATTTTATTAATTAGGAACATGATTTATTCGAAGATATACTATCGATATACTTATAACTAATTGTTATTAGTAAATTTTAATGCTTATATAACAAATAAAATTTCGCACACGCGGGAAGAATCGAACGCACGACCTATCGGACGGAAGTCAAGAACCTAAACCATTACCCTAACTCATGAGTTGGTGTCCCAACCCAATGTTTCTCTCAAATAGGATGAATATAATCATGACAAATTGTAAGTACATAAGTGGAAAACTTTTTAACAACCCTGTTATTTTTTTAAATGTTAGTTAGAGTTCTGAAAAATATCATTGCAATGTGTCAAAAATGTATTTCATTAAAAAAAAAAAAATACGCAAAGGTCTGCAATGTAACTTTTCTAAAAAATGCTTATGCAATAAAGTCATAGATATTTAGTAATTAAAACATATTTTATTTAATAGTTTTCTAGATATTTCTTTTCGGAAAGGTGCTCTGCGAGCGAACTAATTTCTAGGAAATTGTGAAAGCTGGACCAAAAACCCAAAGTTTTTTTTAAACTATATACTATTAGCTAGAGAAGTACGTAGGATTTTTTTTATATCAATTTTTGTAGAAATGGTGCACTTTTGAAAAAAATGAATTTTTTGTCAAAAAAAGAGCAGTAAAATGTTTATAAAAAATGCAATTAACATCAAATAAAAAAATGGCTACGTACTTCCCTAGAGAATCTACATGTGAAGCTACTGTAAAAATTAGAAGTAGATTCATGCATTGGTATTCAAACAATCGGTCCGCCCAGTTTAAAACAAGCCGTTTCGAGAAAACCGCGTTTAGTTTTACAACCACATAGAGGAGAAATGCAAAGTGGTACTAAATTCCGAATAAAATGTCTATAAAATTACGAATTCGATGTCAAAAATTTCATATACAAAATGACGGATCCAACATGGCGAACAAGTATGCTAAATAAAAACTCCATGGCGCTTCGGGAAAATTGAAAATTAAACATATTAAAACTTTTTCTCGCTATAGGACCAAGTGGGTATTATTTTTAAGACTCTAAAGTACTATTTAAGGTCATGAAAGACTTACCCGATCCCTACCTTATCGACATTTTTTTGTTTGCAACGCTACGTCTACCTTTATTGAGATATCAAATTTAAAATTTCTAAAATTAAAGAAAATATGCTAAGGTATGTTTATCTGGTCTTAAATTTTTGTAAAAATAAAAAAAAAATTTTACAAATGTCAATATTTAAGGCAAGATAAACGTACCTTAGTGCCTTAGCTTTAATTTCAGAAATTTTCAATCTGATATCTCAATAAATGTAGACGTAGCGTTGTAGACAAAAAAATTTTGGTAAGGTAGGGATCAGGTAAGTCTTACATGGCCTTAAGCTAAAAAAATAAATTGGTTCATTGAAAATCCTATATTTTTAAAAATATTGTAGTAAACGTTTTATAATATTTAAATACCCGTAAGTGTGATTGTAGGTGTATTTGGCGTTTGCGGAGTCAATTGTTGAGTCGTCGTGGGTGTCCTAGGTCGATACCCCATTTGTTGAAGCGAACTTGTTGTGAAAAATCCAGGATCTCCACTGCCGAGGTCACCAGTGACGTTTTGATAAACATCAGCAGTATCACTCTAAAAAATTAAGAAATCCTTTTAAAAATTAAAATTAAAATTAAATTAAGGGGAGCGCCTGATTTAGAGAATCAAAAATTGCAAGATATTTCGGATTTTTTTTAAACTTTAAAACATAGTAATCTTTTTAAATACATTTTACCTGTTGTATTGATGACTTAAACTTACAAAAAAAAATGATTTGATTACAAAATAATAAATCGTTCACGGCTCGACGCTCCTGACCGCTCTCCATTGCGTACACGACAGCGGCCGTAATTTTTACTTGAAAAATAAAAATCATAGAGGTTTTTAAACTTTATGAAATTATCTTTTATTTGAACTAAGAAAAAATGAAAAATGTCAAAAAATTGCATAATTTATGCAAGACTGAAAAAAATTCTAGTTTTTACTAGACAATATTTAACGATGATTTGCAAAAAAAAGTTGTTTAATACAATTTTCTATATAATTTTCTAAGTTCAAATAGAAGCTGTACTAATAAACTTTAAAGTAAGCCAAGAGCAATTAAGGGCATGTGTTACTTACCATATCAACAAGTTTTTAAACCCGTTTATTTTTCTACAATTTTTATATATTCAAAAAAATTTTAGTCAACATCCGTTCGTGTTCACGTTCTTGACGGATGTTGACTATAATTTTTTGAAAATGTAAAAATTGTAGAAAAAAAAACCGGGTTTAAAAACTTGCTCATATGGTAAGTAACACATGCCCTTAAGATTCGTTGATTATAATCCTTGTAATCGTGTACGCATTGTCAAAAAATACTGTTTAGAGAAAATCGTATTTAAAGTGAGCCGGTGCGCCCTTACATAATTCGTGCGTGTGTGGTCATTTAAAGGTCGTAGCTGCCAAATTACTTCGAATTTTGACCTAATATTTTGGCAACATATTTTCAGATGTACATAGTATCGATTAAGATGACTTCCAAAAAATCGATTTTTTTGACCCTCTAAACCAGGCGCCCCCCTTAAATTAAATTAATTAAAATTTAAAAATTTAGAAATGTTCTTGAAATCCCCTAAAATCTTTTGACAACCTTCGAAATACATAAAGTATTTAAAGAGATTTTGATAGATTTTAGTAAATTTAATTAATTTCACGTAATATCTAAAAATTTTGAATGATTTTAAAGAAGTTGAAGGGATTTTAATAAAGTTCAAATGAGTTTAAGGATTTTCAAGAAATTTTACAGAATATCTAAGAATTCAAATGACTAAAGAATGAGTAGGATTGATGATTGGACGGGATTTTAAAGTTTTTTCTTCCTCATAGAGGAAGCTTTGTAGTGGTGACAAAATCCAGTTTCCTAAAAAAGGTTTAACAAAATATTTAATTTTACAATTATAATTTTTATAATTTTCGTAAAATTCATTTTTCCACTATAACTTCTCAAATATTGAAAATTTAAAGCTGGTGTAAGGGAAATGAAGATTCCTTTCATCGAGACGAATTGACCTGTATGACTAATGCATTTAATTGGGAGATAATAAAGTTATGGTTAATTGTATTTTTAAAAAGTAATTTTTTCACTATAATTTCTGAAATAATTAAAATTTAAAGCTGATGTTAATAAAATGAAGATTTTTTGTGTCTAGACGAATCAATTGATTTGTAAGATTAATTAATTTCAATGAAAAATAAGAAAGTAATGTTTTATGGTAATTTTCGGAAATGAATGTATTGAATATAACTGCTCAAATAATGAAAATTTAATACTGATGTAAAGAATACTTAATGCTTCCTCTATGAGGAAGCAAAGTGCTCATTGAATGAGTACAAAAGTTGATACAACTTGACAGCTATTTTTTTTTTGTTTTAAAGGTTTTCAAAATAGTTGAAAAGATTTTAAGAAATTTAACAAAAGTTGCAAATGTCAAAAAAAATTCAGATTCATTATTATTCGGGAAACAATTTTTTAAATCCAAAATCCATTTCACGCATCAAGGACAATTCCCGGACTTCTACAATTTAAAATTTCGATAACTCTGAATTTCAGTAAAGTTACGTGATCCGGTAATATAAGCATCTATAAATACAGTGATTTCCAATACGTGAGTAAATCACTGATCTATATAATAACTGGATAGCGGATGCTGTGTAAAAGTGTCGTGACTAATTGAACGCCATTTTGTTTGGAAATTTGTTCACTTCGGGAAACTTCGTGGCTTGTTTCGGCAGCATTCGGATCTTCGCGATAAAATTTAAATTATGAAAGTTACATTGATTCTCGAATATCGAACCGAATGTTGCCGAACCCGAATGTTATCGAACCGAATGAATTTTATCGAACCGAATATTGCCGAAACAAGTCACGAAGTTTTCCAAACTGCACAAATTTCCAAACCAAAATGGCGTTCTATAAATCACAAAAATTGTGTTCCATGCGCTATCCAGTTATTATAGAGATCAGTGGAGTAAATGAGTAGCTGTCTACCCCCTCTCTTACCTCAGATGAGCTGATTCCCCTCCATTGGAGGGGGTGTGTCAGAAAACATATTCTGCGGAGGGGATAGAGTTCTTAGTCGGTCATATTACTTCAAGAACGGTAACGAGAATGAGAATATAACCGAGAATATAACCGAGACTTAAATTCTCTAAGAATTTATTAGAACTTATGATTTTAGAGATTTTTATGACAAGGGAGATAATTATTGATTAATTAACCGATAAAGTGTAGTAAACTGTTTTTTGTACTTCTATTACTTCTTAACGGTGTTGGAGCATTTTCAAACCACTAAAAATTAATGTAGATTTTACTTAAATCCGCCATTGTGTCCACATCTTACCAATACGCGGTGTTTGAGGTCGCAAAAATGATGTGTTTGGAGTGTCGTTTTTTTTATCGACAATCTTTTGGTTGTACGACAGGGGCTATCTGCTTATTTTCTGCAAAAAGAAATTTGCTTGGCTAAAAAGTGAATTTTTACAAGTGAGGAGACTCGGGTTGAGGGGTGCGGGTAAACAGTACTTACATTTTGCCAAGTTCCTGTCCGAGCAAAAAAGGCGCAAAACTTCACTCCAAGGGTGCATAGCGAGATTCGGAAAATTTTTCTGAGTGAGTGAAGCACCCTTGGAGTGAAGTTTTGCGCCTTTTTTGCTCGGATAGGGACTTGGCAAAATGTAAGTACTGTTTACCCGCACCCCTCAACCCGCGTCTCCTCAATTGTAAAAATTCACTTTTTAGCCAAACAAATTTCTTTTTGCAGAAAATAAGCAGATAGCCCCTGTCGTACAACCAAAAGATTGTTGATAAAAAAACGACACTTCAAACACATCATTTTTACGACCACAAACACCGCGTATTGGCAAGATGTAGACACAATGGCGGATTTTAAGGCATTCCACAGATTTTGCTATTTTTCTGTGTTTGTTTACATGTTTTCGTGAAATGCTGCAACAAGCTTAACTAGTAAACTGTTTTTTTTTGTATATTTTACATTCCTAAATATGCCTTAGCTATTAAGTGACTAAAATTTAACCATGTAAATAATGTAAACAATAACAATTTTTCTAATTATCATAAATTCTTAAATTCTGTTAAATTCTTTTAAATTCTCATAAATTCTGTCATATTCCCGGTCATATAACCTGGATTTATGTTCTCGAGAATCTAAGAACTCTAGGAGGGGATAAACAAGTTCGCTGCGCAGAAAACACTGCGTATATATACAGCTGTTTACAAAATTAGTTTTGAATTTCTATTATTGTATAAATCAAAGGACACCCGAAAGCACATTCCCTGAAAATTTCATTTAAAGAATACGAAAACTGACGAACCAGTGTTGCCAGATTTGTGCGACAAAATTACCGTAACATGCACACCAAAAATACCCTACAACAACGCTACACTTACCGTACTTTTTTGTAGGGTAATCGTATACCGTACGTTGCTCAAAATTACCGTACAAATACGGTAATTACCCTACATCTGGCAACACTGTGACGAACTGAGCTCGAGTTAAAGTGAAAGACGGATTAAAATCGATTTTTTCAGAACAGTCAGTTTTTTGCATTTAATTTAAAAACTAAAAAAACTACCATTTTTTTTCTCAGAGAAAAACGATGCAAAATAAAATTTAATATACAGAATGAGTTTTTTAACTTGAGACATAGAAATATCAACAAAAATACGCATTCTACGTGAAAAATGTTCTTCATAAAAACTTTATTTTCGAGGGGGAAAATCAACTCTGCAAAAATTTGCCCCACCACTTCCCCAGGAGGCTTAGACGGGGGTAACTTTGTAATTTTAAACGACAACCCAAATTTTTTATAACAGATTCAAATTCTCCGTCAAAAACTACGTAACTTTTATTTAAAACATTTTTATCGATTCGCGATAGATGGCGCTGCAATTGCGAAAAATATAATTGTCTGGGGCGGGGGTAACGTATTTTTTGACGGAGAATCTAAATCCATAATAAAAAGTTGGGGTTGTCATTTTAAATTACAAAGTAACCCCCGGCCAGCCTCCTAGAGGGGCGGGGTGACGCAAATTTTTTCAGAATTGATTTTCCTTCTCAAAAATAAAAAATTTTTATTCGAGACATATTTTTCACTTAGGATGCGTATTTTTAGAGATATTTCGATTGTCTCAAGTTAAAAAACTCACCCTGTAGATACATCATTCAAAAATTAAAATTCGAAAATTTGTTTGAAAGCTCAGTTTCCTGTTGGAAGCAAAGAGACAGAAATCCTGTCCCTTTATATCTCCTTCTATCTCAAAAATAGAAAGGGATGAAGATTGTTTATCCCATTCTATCTATCGTCTATCCCCGTCTATCTCTTTGTATCTCTTTGTTTTTATCCTAGTGGGCACAAGTGCCCCAAGACGTTTTTAGAAAGTTTTTAAGCCTGACTTAGGACGTTCTAAAAACGTTCTTTCAATTTCGTGCTCAATTGAATCTCCTCTTTTCTGTCATATCTATCTCTTTCTATCTCCATCGCAATCCAAATCAACGCCTATTTCTGTAAATTCTCACTTCTTTATCTCTTTCTATCTTGTGTCCAACCCCATCTATCTCTTTCCATCTCCTTTTCAACTTCAATTCGCTTTTAATCTCCAGTTATTTCTCCCTTTCTATCTCCATTTCAATCCACATCCACACCTATCTCTTTCAATACCCACATCTATATTCCTTACAATTTCTTGCCTATTCTTGTCTATCCCCTTCGGTCTCCTTGTTAATCATAATTTGCTCATCTCATTTAATGTCAACTCTTTTATTCCTGTCTATCTCTCTCCTATTATCGGCTACACCTTTTTATTTTGATGTCAATCAAAATTCGCGGTAATCTTTTTCTTTTTTTCTCTCCAAATCTCCAATCTACATTGTTTTGTACCCTTCAATCTCTCATCTATCTCTTTCTATTCCTTGTCAATAAACATATACTGCTATGTGTTTAAATCACCGTATTTCTCTCGCAGCCTATTTTTAAACTTATTATTTTGAATGTCTTTCTCTTTGTTTCAATACGCTTTTCTATTCAAATTTATTTCGAAATGGATGGAAAAGGATTTAGAAAAGGATAGAAAAGAGGAGATTTAAAGAAATGAGCGTGGATGTGAATTGAAATAGAGATAGAAAGAGATAGATGGGGATAGACAAGAGATAAAAAGGGATAGAAAAGAGGAGATTCAAAGAGATAAGCGTGGAAGAGTGATATTGGTTTTTATTGCATAATTTCTAAGTCGGTCGCTAGCTCAGTGGACTAAGCGTTGGACAGCAAACACGATGCGCGCGGGTTCGCGACCCTATAGATGCTGATTTTTCAACTTTACATACAACCGCGCTTCGCGCGTCTATATAATTACTTCACGTTATGCACTTGTGATGATACCACGTGACCATCTCTCAACCAATCAGATCACCAATAAACTACGGACACTCGACAGGTCATCTATTTTTTAAGAAAGGATTAGAGCAGTGATGTCCAAGCGTGAGTAAATTCGTACTTTGCCTTCCCCCTCTCCTAACACCTTCGTTGGCTGGTTCCCTCTCTGGTGCCGGTCAGCCCAAGCCAAGCTTTAATAAAATTTTTGAATGTTAATTTTTGACCAGCCACTAAAGATATTAGGAGAGGGGGAAGGCAAACTACTCATTTACTCACGCTTAGACATCACTGCATTAGAGGTATGATTAGAATAATGTGTCTGTATAAAATATTGTACATATAAAATTATTATGAGCCGGTTTACACCGTCGAGTTTAGGCGCGTGTAAGTATAGTTACGCGCGCGTAGAACTTATAAAATTTATTTGTTTTTTTTTTAAATTTAACCTCCTGGGTTATGTTTTCCTTTTTTTTGCTTGAATGACAACCCTTTTTTTTCGCTCTCTTCGAGGCGCAAGATTCGCTCCTCCCAACATTTCTACGCGCGCGTAACTATACTTACACTTGACGGTGTAAACCGGCTTTATGTTTAAAATATGAAGAATAATAAGTTAATAAAGGAAAGATAGCCTTGTGGATAGAAAGAGATAGCGTTTTGGGGATGCAAAATGGATACTTGGAAGAAATAGAAAAGTTCTATCTCTTTCTATTTCCAAATTTCTATTTCTTTTTATCTCTATTTCCAGCAAAGTTTCGTCAGCCCCGTAGCTGAAGGGAATCAGCCCATTAGGGTAGTCAGATACTCATTAGAATCGACTCTCCCAACAGTAACGATCCGAATATTAACCAAATTCCGTTCTCAATATTAACTAGCATCTCCCTCAATTTCATTTGATACCACTACGCATGCGTTTCGCTCGAGAATCTAATTGGTTACTATTGGCGCGCAGTTTAAAGTGCTAAGAAATATTATTTTATATACAATACGCATGCGCAATTGATGTGACAATAATTGAGGAAGGGAAGTTAGTTAGTATTGGGAACGACTCTGTTTTGAATTTCGTTAATATTGGGAGAGCTGAGTTTACTCACGCGTTGGACATCATGATCTATAAATAACGAACCTGTGAGTAATTGGAAGTATGATTCGGAGATCCAATGTAGGTTCCCATCGTCGTGGATGTCCCTGAAGGTGAGGTATCAAGCTGTTGGAACGGAAAAAAGGTTTGATTATTATTCTCAAGATCCTGAATGTGTTAAATCTCTGAGGAAGTTCCGCAAAATAAAGATACAATCATGGTTACAGGTCGCCTCTATTTTTTGCGCATAAGTCAGGATTTCTCATCGACGGTGATTTTCTGCAGTACGAGTGGGCGTTTCTCGAATCAGCTCGTCGCTTTCAGCTTTCACTTTTTCCATTTTATTTTATTTGATTGCATTTCTTTAAAACTACCTTTAAGTATTTTTTTATTTCCTAGTCCCTTAATAAAGTTGAAATATAAACTGGGACGATTGACATTAAGACATTAAAAGCAGAGATTAAGGACTTAAAATACCATCGTATTGCAGAATTGAGAATACCTAACAGATGAGAGAAATGGAGAACCTCTTGTGAAAAACCAACCAATCAAAAACGCGCATAAAAAAGCACCTAAGGAGCAGAGTCAACATCCCACAAACAAACGGCGATCTCAAATCTTTTAAAACATTTTTTCATTAAAATATCAATTTCCTAATTACATCTAAATTCAATTTAAAATTATTTTCCAACAAATATTGTATCATTTTACATAGTTCAAATTACTTTACTTTTTTTAATGCTGCACTAGGATGACAGAATTAGAATTCTAATTAGGCTTCTTGACAAACATATTTTTGCAATTTTTTTAACGCAACACCTCAGTTTGGTTCGCTTTTATATGAAAATAATTCGTGTAAAATTTTCAGCTTAATTGGAATAAGGGCCTTTGAAAATCAAAAAACTCATATAGAATTAAAGAAAAAAAGTAATTTTATTTCCTTATTTTGAAAAATTTTAAATATATGTAGAAAAGCTTGTGATAGAAGATGTAGATTTATTAAAAATGCATATATTGTTGTCTACCACTTTTTCTTGTATGACCAACTGTTTTCGTGACAAATGCGAAAAAGTATGCCACGAATAAAGCTAATCCACGTGCTCTAATACTAACCTAGTAGCTTCGAATTGAAATTCAATCCGAATCAATTGATTTTCTGACTCTATCCGAAAGTATCCGAAGTAAACAGATTCATTCCGATCTAATCGGAACCTAATGAGAACCTTTAATCCGAATGAATCAACCATTCCGAACTATTACAAAAAAATTCGGACTCATTCGGATTGAAAGTTTGGATTAATTCTGATTCGTGGATTTATTCCGGATTGATTTTGAATAGGCTTCAAATTAATTCGGATTGAAAACTTCCTTGGGATTAGATCGGAATGAAACTGTTTGGTTCGGATACAAATTTCGAAGTTTCGGATTGATTCCGAATGAATTTCTATTCGAAGCTTTCGCTAGGATGACTATAACTTCCGCATTTACTATCTGCTTTATTTTATTACTCTGTAAAGTATGATTATACTTTCATTTATTTCAAATTTATAATTTTGTGTCATCGCCCCAGCCAAATCTCAAAATCTACCCGTTTTGGGACGTTCTAAATTATGCCACCTGATGGGGTATCTCAGTGAAGCGGATCCTAATAGAAATAACCCAGTGGGCACGAAATTCAAAGAAGTTTTTAGAACATCCAAAAAAACATTCTAAGTCAGGCTAAAGAAACTCCTAAAAACGTCTTTGGAACATCGTATATTTTTAGAACGTTATTTGGCCTGACTTAGGAATCCTAAAAACGTCTTGGAGCATTTCATGCCACTGACGTACGCATCACGGCCGTCGTTGCACTACTTGCCTTCCCTATTGAAAGTAAAGAGATGGAAATCCTATCCCTTTCTATCTACTTCTATCTCAAAGATAGAACGAGATAAAGATTGTTTATACATTTCTATGTCTCATCTATCCCCGTCTATCTATTTCTATCTCTATATCAATCCACACAACGCTTATCTCTTTAAATCTCCCCTTTTGTATCCCTTTTTATCTCTTGTCCATATCTGTTTATCTCTTTATATCTCTGTACATACCTATCTATATCTTTCTATCTCCATTTAAATCTGCATCTACAACTTTGAATCCCCTATTTTCTCTCTCTTGTTTATATCTTTATATCTCCATCTCAATCCACATCGACGCCTATCTCTGTAAATCCTCACTTCTTTATCTCTTCCTATTTTGTG
The DNA here is from genome assembly GCA_900474275.1 of Synergus japonicus. Classification (NCBI taxonomy): domain Eukaryota; kingdom Metazoa; phylum Arthropoda; class Insecta; order Hymenoptera; family Cynipidae; genus Synergus; species Synergus japonicus. Next base: position 20,736 of record UCOH01008326.1, on the reverse strand, counting down.
TCCAACCCCGTCTATCTCTTTCTATCTCCTTGTCAGTCATCGTTCTCTCCTATCTCTTTTAATCCCCATCTATATCTCTGTATATATCTGTCTATCCCTTTCTATCTCCTTTGCAATCTTAATTCGCTTTTATCTCTTTTAATCTTATTTTAATCTATTCCTTTCTATCTCCATTTCAATTCACATCCACGCTCATCTCTTTGAATTTCCTCGTTTCTATCCTTTTTCTAAATTAATTTTAATAGAAAAGGGTATTGAAATAATGAAAAAGACATTCAAGATAATAAGTTTAGAAATAAGCTGGGAGAAAAATCAGGGGAATGAAACACATATATAGCAGTAAATGTCGATTGACAAGGAAATAGAAAAAGATAGATGAGGAAACGGAAGAGATTTAAAGGTATAGAAAAGTGAAGATTGGAGATTTTGAGAGAGAAAAAGAAAAAGTTTCGAGCAAATTTTGATATACAAGATAGAAAGGTATAGACGATAATAGGAGAGATATACAGGAATAAAGAAGTGGGCATTAAATGAGATAAGAACAAATTGTGATTGACAGGGAGATAAAAAGGTATTGACAAGAATAGACGAGAAATAGGAAGGAATATAGATGTGGGTATTGAAAGAGATAGGCGTAGATGTGGATTGAAATAGAGTCAGAACGGGAGAAAGGTATAGTCAGGTATATACAGACATAGAAAGATGATAGAAAGAGATATACGTTGATGTGGATTGAGATGGAGATAAATAGAGATAGGCGGAGATAAAACAAGAAATAGAAAGGGATAGAAAAGGGAAGATTCAAAGAGATGTGTGGTGTGGATAGAGAAAGAGATAGACGGGAGATAGAAAGGGATAAGATTTCTATATCTTTACTTTGAACAAGGGGAGCAATAAGACGAGATGAAAATGTTTTGGGGATGAAAATCGGCTACTTACAAGAGATAGAAAAGTTCTATTCCCATATTTATATATTTTTCTAACTTTTTACTTCCAGCAGTGTAGTTTTCGACAATAATGTCTTTCATATTTCCGAGATATATTGTAACATCACTTCTTGAAGATAAGGATTACATTTATAATCTAAAATATGAGATCGACGTTTCTTCGAGGGATCTAAAAAGCAGAGAAAAGAAATCCGATTGGCTGTAATGGAAGTGGAGAAAGATTGCCAAAATCATTTTACGAAGGGGAAGATCTCATCACCTCTAGCTGCGTGGCCAAGGCATAACCGGACTCCGCGAGCTGTTGTACCATTTGCGCCCAGTCCTAACGGAGGCAGGCAACAAATAAAGAGCAAAACACCATAAATTTTATTTAAGCAGATTTAACCAAGTATCGATCACCTTCCTCATAATAATCACCTTCCTCTTACCAATTTACTCTCTTTTCAATTATTAGATTCAATTTAATTAGGATTATTCGATTTAAAAATAAATTAAAAGAGGTCGACCACTGAATTTTCGTTTACTAGAATTAAATGCCCAAAAGAATATTTGGAAATATAGAGAATTATATAGGAATATTTGGGAATGAGACGCATGAATATCCCCCAAATTTTACTTTTCCTACTATACATTCTACCGAAATTCATTTGACCGACTATTAATTTTACTTAATTCATAATTTTCTGAATTCTCGTTTCACCTAATTTTTATTTTTACGAATTATTATTTCACTTCATTTTTTTTTCGAATTACTATTAGACATAATTTTTATATTTACGAATTTTCATTTGCCCTACATTTTATTTTATTGAATTACCATTTACCCTAATTTTTATAATTCCGAAATGTTATTTTGCGTAATTTTATTTCCTTGATTTATTATTTGACATAACTTTCATTTTCTCAAATTACCTATTGTCACAATTTTCATTGTTTCGAATAACTGTTTGACCTAGTTTAAAAATTTTCGATTTATCATCAGGTCTAATTTTGATTTTTTCGAATTACTATGAGACATAATTTTATTTTTTCCGAATTACCATTTGCTCTAATTTTCGTTTTTACGAATTGTCCTTTTACCTAATTTTCAATTTTTCGAATTACTATTAAGCTGTATTTACACCTTTTAGGAAAATGTTCTTCTCACTCTACCATATGACTCCACCATGTAAATGGAGCTTTAGATATAATTTTTATTTTTCCGAATTACCATTTGTCCTATTATTTTTATTTTTATTATTCCTTATTTTTTTATTTTTCATAATTTTTCTTTTCGCGATATATTATTTAGCATAACTTTAATTTTTCCGAATTTCTTTGTGTCCTAATTTTCATTCTTCCGAATAGCTATATATTATAACCTAACAGTCATTTTCAAGAATCCACATTTGACATAATCGCCATGCAACATAAATTTTATTTCACCTAACGACTTCTGGTCAGTTTTAAAGCCATTGTTTCCCCTCTTTGTAAAAGTGAATCTAATCGGTAAGTCAGATATAAATTGTGAGATGAGGCTCCTAGATAATTCTACTTTTCCTTAAAGAGAATTAAAAAAAGGCGGCAAATTCAAATTCAGAAATAAAACTATAACTTACAAAATGGTGTAATACATATAATAATAAATATAATAATATTAACCTTATTTTTACTTTATACATAGAAATATATTGTTAAATTATATAAATATATCCCAAATTAATCAATATCATGCATTAGAAATTCATAGCCCAGCTCTTATTGTTTAATCGGATGACATTTTAATTAAAAGAATGTAATTCACAATAAAAATATGGATCTATTGATAAAGGCAGTTAAAAAGTAAGAGCTAGGCTATGAATTTCTAAACCATGATATTGATTGATTTGGGAATCATATTTGTATAATTTACCAATATATTTCTATGTATAAAATACAAAAAAGGTTAATATTATTATATTTATTAAACCATTTCGTGAGTTATAGTTTTATTTCTGAATTTGAATTTCCTGCCCTTTTTTAATTCACTTCAAGGAAAAGTAGAATTATCTAGGGACGCCATGAAATATTTAATTTATAATAAAAAATGTTTAAAAGTTGGCGCAGCTCTTTTTTGGTTGAGAACATTTTCTAGGCGCTAATTGCAGAGTGGTTCCTCATTATTTTTCACGAGAAGAGGAAGCTTTCAGATTTTTCCTTTCACTGTTATGTAGAACCCGAATTTTTAAGGCTGCTTTGCTCCCTTGCTAGCAAATTTACTTTCACCACATAAAGAAGGAGCGAGAAGTCAACGACGTGGTTTCCACTTGACTACCGATATTACGAGGATTCCGGAGTCTAGTCATAAGCGCCAAGAAAAAATATAAAGTGCCTACTCCACGAATTTACAGGGGTTTTAGTTCTTAAGGGGTAACACCACTCTAGCAGCTGAAAAAGAAGACTAATTTTGACAATTTATTTCGGGAGTATGGGAAAAGGAATAGAATTTCTTTTTAGAGGGTTGAAGTAACACATATTAAAGTATGAAAAAAAAAATTTTTATATTTTTTTCGTATAAAATGGCGGTGATACACGTAATCTCCGGTAAAGTTTTTTTGAAAAGGTGCTCCGCGGGCGGACTCATATCTGGTAAACTGTGAGACCTGCAATAAAGACCCGAAGTTTTTCTTAAACTATATATTATTAGCTAGAGAAGTACGTAGGATTTTATTTTATATCAATTTTTGTAGAAATGGTGCACTTTTGAAAAAAAATGAATTTTTTGTCAAAAAAAGAGCAGTAAAATGTTTATAAAAAATGCAATTAACATCAAATAAAAAATGGCTACGTACTTCCCTAGAGAATCTATTTGTGAAGCTACTGTAAAAATTAGAAGTAGATTCATGCATTGGTGTTCAAGCAATGAGTCCGCCCAGTTTCAAAAATACGGTTTCGAGAAAAACGCGTTAAAAGTTTTACAAGCACATAGAGGAGAAATGCAAAGTGTTACCAAATTCCGAATAAAATGTTTATAAAATGGGCCAAATTCTATTACTTATGAGTTTTTGGGGTCTCTCATTACGAATCCCGTGTCAAAAATTTCATAAACAAAATGACGGATCCAACATGGCGGACGAGTATGCTAAATAAAAACTCGAAGGCGTTTCGGGATAGTTGAAAATTAAACATGTTAAAATTTTTTTTCGCCATAGGACCAAGTGGGTATTGTTTTTAAGACTCTAAAGTACTGTTTAAGCTAAAAAAAATCAATCGATTTTTTAAAAATCCTAGAGTGGTGTTACCCCTTAAAGACTATTTTAAAAAAGTAACTAAATTAAAATTAGATCCGTCATTTAGCTGGTGCTTAATTTCTTAAACCATGGGCACTAATAACAACTAAATATTTCTTTAGAAAAAAGATTTTTTAATTACTTTTAAGGCCTGGTATTACTTATCCGATCCGTACCTTACCGAAATTTTTTCTCTGCAACTTTACATCTAAATTTATTGAAATATCAAATGGAAAATTTCTAAAAGTAAAGAAAATATGCTAAGGTATGTTTATATTTAAATTTTTATAAAAGTAAACAAAAAATTAGTCTGAAACAATTTTTTTTTATAAATATAAATATTTAGGACTAGATAAACATAACGTAAAGCTTTAGACATTAATTACAGAAATTTTCAATTTGATATCTCATTAAATTTACAAGTAACTATGCAAAGAAAAAATATCGATAAGATAGGGATCGAATAAGTAAACATGGCCACCCTAGCGAAATCTTCGGATTGAAATTCATTCCGAATCAATGTGGAACTCTCCGAAATTTGTATCCGAACCAAACAGTTTCATTCAGATCTAATCCGAAGAAAGTTTTCTATCAGAATTAATCCGAAACTCATTCAAAATCAATACGAACCTTTAATTCGAATTAATCAGGATTAATCCGAACTTTCAATCGGAATAAATCTGAATATTTCGGAATCATTCGGATTGAGTGGATTCCTTCGAACTGAAAGTCCTGATTGACCGGATTCATTCAGATTAAAAGTTCGAATTCATTCGAATTGACCAGATTTATTCGGAATAATTCTATTTAATTCTGGTTGTTGGATTCATTCGGATTAGGTCAGAATGAAACTGTTTGGTTCGGATACAAATTCCGGAATGATTCGGATCAAATTTTAATTCGAAGATTTCACTAGGACAATTCAAGATTGTAATTATTCAATCCTTAGATTTGATCATTTTTCGCTCTGAAAATAATACTTTGCCTTACTCTCTTTATATTTTTAACTTTTGTATCTAAGGCGTTCGATACACTTAAAAATTTCAGAAAATCGATTTTTTTATTGCATATTCTGAAAGTACAACATTTCAAAAGTATTCTCGGAAATTGTCAAATCAATCCAAGCAGTATTTTTCAAAATATAAGACTTAGAGTGGAGTCGCCACTGAAAAAATGAAAAATGGAAAAAATAGAAAAAAAAAATAAATGTTGCTGCAGCTGATAAGACGAAGGAAGATACCATTTATAGACCCGGAATCGATGATTCTGTGTAAGTTTCAATAGTATATTACATACCTAGGCCAGTAAAATAAGAAATGTCTCAGATCACATCTAATTCTCGACTGAGGCGAAGCCGAATGGATCTGAGACTTTATTTTTTACTGACCAAGGTGTGTATACTATTTTTCTGGCCGGAGGGCAGAAAAATAATTTTTTTATTTGCATAATAATTTTATTGTGTTTAAAACTTAAAACGCGTTTTTCTCGAAACCACGTTTTCGAAGTCAGTGATCACTGTAACTCCAAAACGAATCAATCGATCGACTTGAAATTTATACCACCTATGTAAAATATAATTATCCTCCGGATGGACGAAGGATTTTGAGATTTCATTAATAGTTTTTTTTCCCCCGAAAATATGACCAAAATTTAGGTCGAAAAAAAATTTTTGACTTCGAGCATGCGCCATTTTGTCAACAAAAATTTTTTTTCAAATCCTTCGTCCAACCGGAGCCAAATCTTATTTACTAATGATCGCAACAATTTTTTACATTCTCATCAGAGAATGTATTAGATTTGCGTAAAATTTGATCCTCCCAATTTTCATCAAATGTCCACGTTTTGCGACCCCCTGAACCCGAAAAACATTTTTTTACGAATGTGTCTGTCTGTAGATTTTTAGATTGTGAGCACGATAACTTTCGAAAGAATTCACCGATTGGATTGTTCTTTGGTATACTCTTTTAGTGTCCTAAAATGAAGGTCAAGTTCATTGGCCAGCCATTTTGGATAAAAATTTAAAAAGTTCGAGCATTTTGAAAATTTTTTAAACCACTTTTTTTTTAATTTAAAAATTCTAATGACGGATGCTCGTATTACTCAAAAAGACGAACAATTTTTCTTAATGACTTTTTTGGATAAAAAAAAATTGAAAGACTTATAATATTTTGAAAATCCTAAAAAATGAAATAAAACTTGAATTAGAAGCCAAACAACGCAAGATATGAAAAAAAAGTCTAAAGATGAAAAATGTTTCTTTTTGAACACTATATAGGATAGCCATAATAACTTTTTGAATTTCCTTAAAAAATCTAAAATTCAAATTTTGAGCCAAATAACGCGAGATACAGAGAAAATGATAAGCAACATAATTATTGGCTTTAAAAAGATCTACAAGTTCCCCTTGAACCATTTTTCAACAGGATGAGTAGTTTTCGTTTTAATCATGAAAAATATTGTTAAACAAAGCCGAGCGCGAAGCGCGAGTGCCCTGATGAAAATGTGCTACTTAAGGTCGATAGAACCTTAAGTAAATTACACTCGAATCTCCCAATAACGATGAAACCCTGACCAGACGCTTTCCCAATAACGACGAAATTCCTTTTCTCAAATGACACACCAATTGCGCATGCGTCACATCAATTGCGCATGCGTATTGTGTATAATATAATATTTTTTAGCATTTCAAATTTCGCGCTAATAGAAACTAATCAGATCCCGGAGCGTAACGCATGCGAAGTGGTATTAAGTGAGATTTTAGGTCCATGCAGGTCGTTATTGAGAAAGGAATGCGGTCGTTATTGGGAGATTCGAGTGTAGCTTTCGTTTGCATTCCATTCCATTTCGTAGTAATTTAAAAACAAGTAGGTACAAACGTCGCGATGCTCACAAGTGTCCCGAAGGACGCAAGCGCGCAACACGGAGCGGGAAGCGCGACGTGTGTATGAGAATGTGTCTGCGTAAGCGGGCAGATTTTTTTTATTTCGGATGATCCAGTGATGAGCAATCGTGATCACCGCAAACGACCTTTTTTTTGGGTCCTTTGCAGACTGGCCATATCTCCTTCATTTTTTACTTTTTTTATTTGAATTTTTTTCCAATTTGCCAAAATGTGAACCTTTTATGTGGTAAAATATTAAGATTCTAGAATAAAAAACTTTTTGTAGGGAATTTTTCAAAAAATACATTTTTTTTGCGTTCTAAGTGGATCTAACCCCTTAATATTTTAAACGCGTGCTTGAGCGCACCTGTTTTGGCTTTACACTGAAATCACAATTCAAATTCGCGCGCCAAATTAATTGACCAATAAGATTAGCGCACTACGCATGAAGTTAGCTAAAAGGTAACGCATAATGTGGAACGCAATATGAAGTTGTCTGAAATGCATATCTTTTTAGAAAAGGAATCTATACATTTTTATCATGAATAAAATTAGGGGGTTGATATATCAAATACTTACCACTTCCTTCATTTGCATTAAAGGAAAAAGAAATATCATTCAAGGTGTTATTTTTCTAAGCAGGGGAAGACTGAAAAATTCCGACAAATAAAATTCCTCATAAATTAAATGGTAAAAGATGAAATCCTTCACATTATGAAAACGCGGACAATATAAAATTGCCAAAAATAAAAAAAGTATATAACAATATAAAATTGGTGGCAATAAAAAATTCCCGACAAACTTATTTAAAAAAGTGAAAAAGGTGATTTTTTAAAAATTCACAGGAAATTCAAAGCGATTGAAGATAATTCAAAAGAATTAAAAATAATTCCAAAGAAATAAAAAGAACTTTAGAAAAATTAAGGCGCATTCAATAAATTTGAAAAGAAATAAAAGTTAATTCAATGCACTTCTATATGAAAATGAAGGATTTAACAGCTATTTACTTTATAAGACACGAAAGAAGGAAATATTCAGACGAGGGTGAGGTTGACGTCACGAGCCAAAGGCGAGTGGCGCCATCATACGAGTCGATAATTGCCTGTTTCGCGACGTGTGCCAGTACCCCCAGAATGGCGGGGAATAAGCTGGCTGGGGCCCCGTAAGCTTGTTCGGGGAATACTCTCTCTCCTCTCATCTCATGCCCCCTCTCTGTCCTATCGTATCCTATCCTATCGAATCTTATTCTATCTTATCCTATGGTATCCTATTATATTGTATCCTATCCTATCGCATCCAATCATATCATATCATATCACATCATATCTTATCATATAGTATCCTATCTTGATACGATAGAATAGAATACAATAGGGTAAGGTACGATAGGATGAAATACGACAGGATACAATAGGATAGAATACGATAGGATAAAATACGAGACAATACGATAGAGTAGGATAGGATACGATAAGATACAATATGATAAGAGAGAGGAGGGAGAGAGAACCTCCGATTTATTTATTAAGATATTTTTACTTTCTATACTACTTTTGCAGTACTTTCGTTCCTGTACTGTAAATGGCTCTCTTCGAGACGCTTAACAGACACCGAAATCGATGTTTAGTTACAGGTGTCATGAAAAGAATTTTAAGTTGTTTTAAGGAATATTAAGGGATGTCAAGAAATTTCAATACATTAAAAACATTTTAAAGGATTTTACATAGAGAACTCGAAATATTCTCAAAAAATTCAGAAGATTTTAAGAGTTTTCAAGAAATTTCATAAAAGTTCTAATATTTCCAGTGATAATAAAGAATTACAAGTGATTTCAAAGATTTCAAGTGATTTTCAAGTGATTAGGCATTGAACGGGATTTTTTTCGAGTTTCAACAGAATTCAATAAAATTTAAAAAAAAAGATTTTCAAATAACAAGTTTCAGAAAATTACCAATATTACAAAATCAACAACGATGAAAATTTACTGATACTAGAAAATTTCCGACTTTTGAGAATAGCAAAAAAAAAAACAAAGAATTTTAAGGGTATTGATACTTTACCATAATAGCCATTTAGTTTCCCCAACTGTACGCTCACAATAATAAATATTTTTTACAAAAACAAGTTTATTTATCTCCCTCTGTATGAGGCGAAGATAAATGGCCTAGTTTTGGAAAAAAATATTCACTTCTTATAATATTAATATTATCTTAATATTTTTCGATAATTTTATAATATAAGAAATTCTGTATCAGGAATTTCTAATTCCGGGAATATAAAAAATGTCGAAAATTTCCTACTGTAGAGAATTTTCCATTGTTGGTAATTTTATATTGTCGAAGATTTTATAATCTCAACATTATTTTGTCATTTAGTTTATCGGGAATTTTATTTTTTGCCATTTAATTTGTCGGGTATTTGATTTTTCGTGATTTATTAGTCGATATAATAATTAAAAGTTCAATTTGAATTCGAGTGCCTAGTATTTTTGATAACTGTTTAAAATAATCATGCTTAAGGCCATGTAAGTCTTACCCGATCCCTACCTTACCGACATTTTTTTTTCTGCAACGCTACGTCTACATTTATTGAGATATCAAATTGAAAATTTATAAAATTAAGATAAATATGCTAAGGTATGATTATCTGGTGTTAAATTTTTGTAAAAAGAAAATAATAATTTTTCAAAAAAATTTTTTTTACAAATATCAATATTTAAGACCAGATAAACGTACAAAAAAATGTCGGTAATGTAGCGATCGGGTAGGGTAGGGATCTTACATGACCTTAAGGCCATGTAAGACTTTCCCGATTGCTAACTTACCGACATATGGGTAAATACACCTATAGATGGACAAATATTCTTTCAAAAAGCAATTACATTAAATTTTAGAATCAAATTGTGAAGTCATAATTGTTTTTTTAGAACTATAAAAAGTTCTGAGTGCAAAGAATAATTTTTTTAAATCCTTTTATTTAAAATAATAATTAAAAAAAATTATTTAAATTTGACGTGTCGAAGTTTTGCTTCGAGAGCACCGCCATTAATAAGCATGTTACAGCTAGCCTGTAAACGTTTTTTTGTTATTTTTATGAAAAATTAATGGAAAAAATAAGGTATGTACATTTGATTATGTTTATATTTCAATAACAAAGCTATAAATATAAATAATATAATATAATTAAAATAACAAAATCAAAAGGAAATAAGAAAATGAGGTGTGGATATATTGGTATTGACTGTGTCCATCTATTGGAGTTTTCGCTTTTTTCTTAAATTTTCCTTTTTTGTTAATTACTGCGAATGTTTTAGCTTCAATTTTAGAAATTTTCAATTTGATATTTCAATAAATGTAGACGTAGAGTTGCAGAGAAAAAATGTCGGTAAGGTAGGGATCGGGTAAGTATTACATGGCCTTAATGGAGAAATTAAAGTATCAATTTATTTTCATTTCGAATTTGTTTAAAAGTCACTCAAATTCGAAAATCGGTATTTTATTTTTTATCGAAGTTGTAGAGGTACTGACCATGCTGAACTGCTCGAAGTCGGTGTGGACTTGATTAATGAAGTAGCTGTTGTGATCTAAGCTATCATTAGCTAAGTTTCCTTGGGCAAGATGATTCATGGGACTCGATGGGTTCGATGGATTATTGCTGTAACTTAACGGACTCCCCTAAAAATCAAATTAGATTCAAAATTAATATATTTAATCAATCTTTTCCAATTTCAGTCATCACTCATTACCGTAACTATTGTCATTAAAAATGTAAACAGGTGATTCCTTAAATAAAAATAAGTGAGAAATAGTAGACAAAGAAGCAGATATTATAAAATTTGTCTAAAAGCAAAAAAAAACCTTCAGCTTTAATTTCAGTCAATCAAAAAATTAATAATTCAGGGGAAATTCAAAAAAGCTCATGTGACAGACAGTCTTGTCGCCTGTCACATATTCCTATCCTTCTATCGCTATCTCTTATCAGTTCACGTCACCGAGCGGGCGGGGCGAGATTTCTACCAGGCGGCTTCCCCTACCATCCGCCGACTAGTCATTACGTAATTACAAGTGCTTAAAAGCACCGAATCGTTGCATTTTTAATCAGTTCGCTGAGGAGCAGCTCGACTGCAAATCAGCGTAACTCAACTGGTCTCTCTGCTAGCGGGCTACTACCATAGCAGAGCGACCAGGAGGCAACCTGGACGCCTTCTTCAGGGGAGATCCACTGGGAGTACGACTGGCAGGCACCCCTACAGCCGTACGCTCAGTTAAAGGATTCTTCGGCTCACACCGACCTATCCTGGATCAAACCTGGCGAAGATTTCCAGAAACCTGGGAAATATTACCATCCGAACATTCCCATCCCAAAAGGAATCATCTGATACCTGACCAGCGGGCACCCCCATGGCTAGCTATCAGATAAAGAGGGTACGTCAGCCCAAAAACCTGGCCTACCCCTGATTCAATCCCGTCTCTCCGTTACAAATACCATCCCAAATAAAAAACTCACTCCAAGTTTGACTAGCGGGCACCCCCATGGCCCACCTTGGAGATAAGGGTTGTATTGATTCTAAGGAGTCAATCCAACCTAGAGTCGTTCCTGTCTGACACCACACCTGGGGTTTTAAAAGTCGAAATAAATAAAAGTAAATTAAAGAAATCTCCCTCGTCTTTCTCTCTCTCTCCGCACCGTTCCGTAATACCGTTTATCAGAGAGAGGACTCAGGAGATAATATCCGTCTCAACCGCCGGTGATACGTGACTTACGTTACGACGTCACTACAATATTCGTTCGCTCTAAATTACAGGTACTGGGGACAGACTAGGTTCGTTTCACACACCCTTACGCACCGACACCCGCTCGTTCACGCACACACAAAACTCACACCTTTATAATAAGCCATCATTCTCATTTGCTATCATTCAGTCAAATCATTCATTTAGCTTTTAAGGGCATGCTCTGCCCCATGGTTTGTGAAAATTTTTTTTCGAAGTCACCACGGCCAAACGAAATGATATATCGCTTTCAAACTTTGGGATATGGGAAATGAGACACTAAATTGCGTTTTAAAATTTAATTTGAGTAGTAATTTTGAAAAAAAGCTAAGTCGGTAAGGTAGGGATCGGATTTTTTTTCAAAATTACTACTCAAATTAAATTTTAAAACGCAATTTAGTGTCTCATTTCCCATATCCCAAAATTTGAAAGCGATATATCATTTCGTTTGGCCATGGTGACTTCGAAAAAAAATTTTCACAAACCACGGGGCAGAGCATGCCCTTAATTAGAATTGTAGTTTTATAGGAAAAATATAGTTTCTTTAATTTTGTTAAAAACCAACGATTAAATTATTTCTTGCCCTTAAAGCTGACCCTGGCTCGACTGAAGCGTCCGGTAGGGCAAAAATAATAGAAGTTTCCTAAAGTACAAACGTTGCTTAGGTGTCCAATAAAGGAAGACAAAAACGCAACGTCACACTCATAAGAAATTAAGAATTCGAAATAAATCAAAAGAACATAAAGTAGTTCTAAAATAGAAAAAAAAATTAAATAAATTAAAGCGAAGTCAAACAAATTCCAGGTAAATTTAATAAAATTTAAAATATTTCAAGACGAATTAAAAAGACTTGAAGAGAAAATATAGAAGAATGAAAAAAGAATTCAAGGTGAATTGAACGGAACTCAAAACGATTTCTTAAAAACGGATTTTTTCTCTCTGTATTCATAATTCTATTTGAAAAATGAATAGCTCTTTAGCGTAAAGTCGCTCGCATAAATTAAGCACTTCTGATATTCTGAGCAGTAAGGTTTGCTACCAAATATATATGAGGGGAGATGAGGAATCCAGAAAAAGGCACCGCGAGCTCAACCGTTATACCGTTGCTACAAAGAGTGAAATCCCTGCTGGAAGTAAAGAGATAGAAATCTTATCCCTTTCTATCTCTTTTTATCTTCATATTAATCCACATCTACGCCTTTCTATTCGAATCTCCTCTTTTCTATTCCTTTTTATCCATTGCTTATCTGCATCTACGCATATCTCTTTCAATCCCCACTTCTTTACATCTTTCAATCTATTGTCTATCCCCGTCTAACTCTTTCGATATCCTTTCCAATCTAAAATTCCTTTATCTCTTTGAATCCGCACTTATCTATCTCTTTCTATCTCCTTATTACCCAAAATAGCTCTTATCTCCTTCAATCCCCACTTTTCTATTCTTTCTTCCTATCCCCCACCTATTTTTGTCTATCCCTTTCATCTTATCAAACTCAATTCGTTCCTGTGTATTTCAATCCCTACTTCTTTATTTCTTTCTATCTCATGTCTATTCTCGTCTATAACTTTCTATTATCTTGACAATCAAAATTCGCTTCTATCTCTTTGAATCCAAACTTTTCTATCTCCTTGTAATGAAAAGAATTAAATTGAAACAGAGAAGAAGATATATAAAAAGATAAGTTTAGAAATAGGCTGGGGACTGAAAGAGATAAGAGCGAATTGAGATTGCCAAGGAAACAGAAAGAAGAAATGCTTACAAAATGAGGGTCCTAACCGAACTCTGTCACACGCGAGCAGACGAGAATCTGTTATCTTTTGATTACTTTACACTCAGAAATAGGCTACTTTCCGCAGACTACGTAGACGCAGAAAAATTGAATTTTTCACAGACGTGCTGTAAAAATTCACTTACCTACTTAGCACAACCAGTTATAGCAATTAAAATACAAATTACAATCGTATTTTGAAATTCAGTTGAGAAATACATACACGAAGTATGTTCAACATTTATTTTTATTTATTTCAGCATTTATGCATTAACTCACTTGAAGGGTAAGACTAGGCGATGATTGAGGTGACGGCCTATTTACTGTCTGGGGTGTCCTGTAAGATCCCAAAGAATTGAGCGGTGAGGCCTGTTGAGGTTGTGGAGACGTCGATCTCTGAAATAATAAAAAACAGTGAAATAGAATTTAGACTCAAAATAAACCCTACATTTTAAATACACTGATCTCTAATAAATTGTCCGTTAAAAAGCTGGCCGCTTTTACAATTGACTGATTCTGCGTCCCCCCCCGAGTGACCCTTGACAGTCATCACAGTGGAGTATCGCTCGAATTGACCTCGAACAATCACTACCAATACGGTGTGTGGTATGAAAGTTTTTATACTTAGCGAATCTAAGGTACCGGGATCAGAGTCTATATATATATATATACGGTCCTAAGTGTTTCCACCCTGTTGGATGTAAAAAGATAGAAAGAAGTTCCAGTCCATAAAACGTTATCTCTTTCTATACACCATTGTATTCCCGTCTCTGATGATATCTATCTCTTTCTATCCATCAATCTATTTCTACGCTAAGATTTGTAATTCCTTTCTATCTCTCAGTCTATCTATTTCTAGTAATATCAATCTCTTCCTATCTCTCAGTCTATCCCAGTGTTGAGATTAATAAGGACGTAGAAATGGATAGATAAGTATATACATAGATAAAAAGAGATAGAGAAGTGGGGATTGAAAGAGATAAGCGTGAATTTAGATTGAAATGGAGATAGAAAGTAATAGAGAAATGGAGATTAAAAGAGATAAAGGCGATTTGAAATTGACAAGGAGATAGAAAGAGGTAGACGAGGATGGACAAAAGATAGAAAGAGATATAGATGTGGAGATTAAAAGAGATAAGCATTGATGTGGATTGAGATGGAAACAGAAAGTGATAGGCGGAGATAGAAAAGAGATAGAAAGCGATAGAAAAGAGGAGATTCAAAGACACAAGCTTGGATGTGAATTAATATGGAGATAGAAAGAGATAGACAGGGATAGGCGAGAGATAGGGAGGGATAAGAAATCTTTATTCCTTTCTACCTTAGAGATACATAGAGATCGATGGAGATAAATCCTCGATTTAAATCCACTTCACACTGAATTTTAATTGCGTTAGCAAACTGGCCTTCTACCCCCGAAGCCGGTCAATTTACTAAAGACCAGTGTATTTTATATTTTTTAGAAATTTAAATTTCGTTAATAAACATCTTCGGCAATATTATTTTTCTTCAACACGTGTCCAAAAAATGCTCGTTTTCTAACGTGTAGCGGAGAAGATTGGGACTTCGTCACGGCGTTGCAATAGGCCATGGTTTTCTGTTTTCATGGAAATGTAACCTCAAAATAGTTGTTCCGATGTATGATCAGCTGTTTCTGTATTACTATATAATATTGTATTATTATATAACCTTTTAATTATTTTTTAAATTCTTTTGAGGTATTTTTTTTCCTTTCGGGTTTTTTTTTGGACATTTATTGAAGAAAGTAACATATGCACCACGGGAGGGAGGCATTTTTGTAAACGTCGCGCTCGACAAAAAACGCCTGCTTTCCTACCTTGGTGCCTAATATATTATTATTCGAGAATTTGAAATTTTGGGAATTTTTATTTTCGGTAAAAATATGTTGTCCCCCTGAAATTAATACATTTGTTTTAATTTTAGACACTTCAACTCGATATCTTAATAAATGTAGATTTTTTTTTTTTTAATCGAATCATCATTTTTGGCAAGGTAGGGATCGGATAACTGACACATGGCCTTAATAAATATATTCTCAATAATAAACTCACCGGACTTGTTGGCTGAGCTATAGGGCTGTGCGTTTGTGGATAGATGTAATGTCCTGTACACTGGGGTGCCTGCTGATGATTCTGTTGATGATTCTGCTGAGGAGGTGGTTGTTGAGAATAGGACTGAAGATCCTGTGGTGAAGTACTTGCGCTGTTTTCCAGAGCCACACCCTGCTTCATACCAAAAATTATTAGTGACCAGATAGACTATCCTAATACGTAAATATGTACCAGGTCATCTATTAGATATATATCTACTTATTAAGGATGTTTAGTTCAAGTTCAGACCTCAAAATTCGATTTCCTCATTTTGCTTCAAAAAACATTACAAGAATATTTTTTTTCGCTCTGTAGGGCTTTTCACTTTTTAAATAAAAATTTGTGTACAGAACGAAAAAATATATAATTTTTTGTATTAGACGAAGAATTCGAAATCACCTCACAATTCAATTTCCTCATTTTACGCAAAATGAATTGAAATCATATATTATTGCGTTATGTATGCATAATTCTTTTTTAAAAGAGAGCGATAATATATTTGGTTATTATATTTATTGAGTAAAATGAGGAAAATTAATTTTAAGGAGAGATTTCAAACTCTTTGTTTTACGCAAAAAGTATTAAAATTATACACTTCATCATTCTGTGGGCATATTTCTATTTAAAAATAGAATAGTGCTACAGAGCGAAAAAAGTCTTATTAGAATATTTATTGAGTAAAATGAGGAAATCGAATTTTAATGACAGAAATAGGTTGCAAAACCTATAATCAACAGCAAGGTTCATTCACTGCCGACACTCGCAAATACAAATTCTATTCATTCCATTAAGGCCATATTACTTATCCGATTCCCACCTTACCGACAATTTTTCTCTGTAACGTTACTTCGAAGTTTATTCAGATATCAAATATTTAGGACCAGGCAAACGTACTTTAATTACTTCATTTTAGATATTTACAATTTGATATCTCAATAAATTTTGAAGTTGAGACAAATTGAGATTACAGAGAAAAAATGTCGGTAAGGTAGGAATCGTATAAGTAATACATGAGCTTAATTCTATTTATTATATTTCTAAAACATCTACAACATTTAGAACCTCAGACGGATCTGACTTAAGGTTCGTAAAAATAAAGTACCTTTCAACATTGATGCTCTTCTTCTTGGGATTATTAATGAATTATTATTCGAATAATTATCAAAGAATGCAAAATGAGAAGTGCAACACTCAGTGAACAAAGCTGTCTTGAAAAATGTCATTTATCGTTTGCATAGTACAAGCAAAAACATTAAAAAAAGCTTTGCCGGGAGCTTATTATAAATTTCTCCCGACATCGGCAAGGTGAAAAGCATTTTGTACAAAATAATAGATAATCGAAATTAAGAAAAATATAATAAGAATTAAGGCCACGTATATATTATCCGATCCCTACTTTACCGACATTTTTTTCAATGCAAAGCCACTTCTACATTCAATGACATATCGAGTTAAAAAGTTGTAGAATTCAATTCAATTCCTTAAAATTCGTTTATCTGGACCTAAATATAAGATAATAAAAATTTAAAAAATCCATTAGTATATTTACTTTATTTAACAAAATTTTTAACTTAATACCGACATAAATGTGAAAACGTAATTACAGAAAATAAAAAGTCGGTAAGGTAGGGATCGAATAACTGATTCATGACCTTACAGAAAAAGAAGAAAAATAAAAATGTGTATCTACTAACCTTAAACGTGGGAAGATACCTAGAGTTAACAGGCACTGATAAATGGTTCTGCAAATAAACAAAGACAAAAAACTGCTACAACGAAGGCAAAATAAAACAAAAAAACCAAAGTCAAAAACGAGCATTGAAGCACAGAAATAAAAAGCGATAGTCAGAAAAAAGCGATGTGCAATTAGCCAAAAAAAAATCACTTTACAAACATTAATTTGTAAATCCCATCTTCAAATTTCAAGTCCTTTCTTTCTATTATTGAGATTGGAATTCAAAATCTTTAGTAATCAATGATTTCAAACTATTTCAAGGCATTTCAAAAAGATTTCTTGAGTTTTAAAATATTTCAAAAAAATTTCAGATCATTTTAAGGCCATGTAAGACTTACCCGATCCCTACCTTACCGACATTATTTTCTCTGTAACGCTACGTCTACATTTATTGAGATATCAATTTGAAAATTTCGAAAGTTGAAGCTAAAGCATAAAGGTACGTTTATCTGGTCCTAAATATTGACCTTCATAAGAAAATTTTATTTTTACTAAAATTTAAGACCAGATAAACATACCTTAGCATATTTTCTTTAATTTTAGAAATTTTCAATTTGATATCTCAATAAATGTAGAAGCCCGTAGAAATAACGTCGCGGCGAAAAAATGTCGGTAAGTTAGGGATCGGATAAGTTATTTTAAATGGATTTTATAAGATTTTTTAGCAATAACAAAAATTTTAAAACTTTAAAAGTTTTCATTGAATTTTAAGGGATTTTCAAAGATTTAAAGACATTTAAAAGATTTCCAGAACATTTGAAATATTTCAAGATATTTTGAGGAATTTTAAAAGTGTTCTCTAAAATTTAGAAGATTGTAAAATTTTTGAAATTTCAACTGATTTTTAAGAATTTTAAAGGATGTCTAAAGTATATACAAAAATTTTTGACGAATTTTAAGGAATGTTGTTGAATTTTCAGATTTGAAGAGCTTTTAAAATATTTCAAAAGATTTTAAAATATTTCTCAAGTGTTTTATAAAATTAAAAATTAAATTTATATTTCAATTTTAAATCTGAGATTTGAAAATGGGATTTATCTACATTTTCAAATATTTTATTACGATTCTAACGATCATCATGGGGATTTGACGATACCTATAATTAATTTAAATTTTTTAAAGACATTGGTTCCAATTTGCACACTCAAGATTCGATTATTTCATCGTTTTTTATTCTCATTTTACACAAAAAATAATAAAATTATAAATTCTTACGTTCGCTATGTAGATATATATTTATATTTCAAAAGTGAATAGCATTCTAGAGTGAAAAATGATATATTACAATATTTGTTAAGTAAATAAAAATAATTAAATTTAAAAAAAAAGTTTTAAAAAATAAAATTTTAATTTAAATTATTATAATTTCTTTTAAAAATTAAATCGAATTTTGATGTCAGAAATTGGTTTCAACATCCTTAATTATCGATTTCAAGCAGACTTGACACTTCTTTCTTGCTATCCTCATCTCTCAGTTTTCGAAAAAACCACTCGCTTTTAGAGAATCCAATGAATCTGATATTTTTATCGAGAATATTTTGCTCTTTCACCTTTCTCATTACTTTTTTATATGCAGTAATAAAATGAAGATGTTAAAAATTTTATGGTGGTAGTATAAACTTTATTTGAATCTGTAAAATCTACAAAATTACATATTCACCTGCATACGACTCTGTAAATTAAGCAAGTGATAAATTCATGCATTTCATTAACCTTTGCTTTTTTTTACTCTCGAGTTTTTTTTTATTATGGAAATTTACAAAAATTTTAATGAAGATTTAGAGATTTTCATTTTATTATTTTATTTTTTTAAATAACTCACATTGCACAAAAAAGAAGAAAACAGAAATACTTTTGAATAACATTAATACAGGTGTATTTTAAAGAATTCAATTTGAAAAGATTTTTTTTTAAGCAGAATTTTCAACCAAGAGATGGATTTTTACATGAATGTTTGGATTTATAACCAAAAGAGGTGAATATACAAAGAAATAATTTAATTTTCAACAAAAAATTTAAAATTAAACGATCTCATTTATTATTACTTAAGGACATATGTTACTTACCATATGAGCAAGTTTTTAAACCCGGGTTTTTTTCTACAATTTTTACTTTTTCAAAAAAATTTTAGTCAACATCCGTCGTGTTCACGTTCTTGACGGATGTTTACTATAGTTTTTTTTGAAAATGTTAAAATTGTAGAAAAAAACCCGGGTTTAAAAATTTGCTCGTATGGTAAGTAACACATGCCCTTAAACAAATGAATTTTCAACCAAAATATTAAGTTTTAAAAAAAATAAATTTTTTTTTAAAATTACTTTCAAACTAAAAGTAGTTAATATTATAACCGAAAAATTAACTTTCAACATAAAATTAAAAAGTAGGATTTACAACGAAGCAAATTAATTTTCAACTAAAAGTAGTCGATATTTTAACTAACAACTTAATTTGCCACAAAATAATGCTTGACACATGAGTCAAACCAGGTCAATTGTACCCAGCCTCCTGATGCAGACGGCCAGAGAGAGGAGGGCTGATGTACTGCTCATCAGCGAGCAGTACTGGAAGTCCGAAAACCCTACCTGGTTCCAGGATGCATCACGGAGGGCTAGGATCGTGACGTGCAACCCCGATTTGGTGGTTGGGGGAGTATTGGACAGACAGGGGGTTCGTCTGGGCGGAGATGGCGGAAGTACGCGTTTACAGCTGCTACTTCTCCCCTAGCGACCCCTTTGACATCTTCGAGTCCGAGATTCTCGCTCTTGAGGAAAGCCTCAAAGAGGCAGTGGGGCAGGTCCTCATTTCCGGTGACTTCAACAGCAAGTCGCCGGAGTGGGGCGAAACCCAAACGGAGAGGAGGGGAATCTTGGTGAGCGAGATGGTCGCCAGGAACGACCTAATAGTGCTGAATCGGGGCCAGGAAAACACCTTCAGACGAGGGGCCGCGGGGTCGATAATCGACCTCACGATTGCCACGCCCCGACTTGCGGCGAGGATAGGCGATTGGCAGGTCCTAGAGGAAACAACCCTGAGCGACCACCAATGCATCGAGTTCAGTATAAAGAACCGGGACACTGGAGGGATGGAAGGAAGTTTTTTACGAAAACGTCCCTCCTGGAACACAAAACGGCTCTGCAAAGACAAACTCCGAGAATTTCTCGAGGAAACCAGGCTCATTGACGAGCTTGGTTGGGTTAGGCCCGCGGAGCCAATGGAGAGAGTGGTATGCACAGCCAGACAGAAGATCTTCGCGGCATGCGACCATTCTATGCC
>UCOH01008314.1:0-10078 GCA_900474275.1 Synergus japonicus | reverse complement strand
GTTTCTTTACCCAGCACAGATTTTTTCAGTTCCGCCCGAAAATCTTTTCTAGACAGCACCAGGAGTTATTACTCTAAAGTTGGAGAGAACAAGGGTGTTCACTACACCCAACGTTTCTACCAACACAGACAAAAACCTTGGTTTGCCTCCTTCATTGCATCAAGAGAGTGGACAGTCTCTATTTGTCGCATGCGGAGCAATCATTATTCTCTCAATGCTAGCTTATTCCGCAAAAATATTGTTGATTCAGATCGATGCCCCTGTAACCCTGATATTGAAGAGGACCTGGACCACATTCTTTGGGCCTGCCCCCGTTTCAATAATATTCGAGATTCCCTAATTAAGGGTCTCTCTATATCATTAAAATGCGCTCCACCCTTTTGTAGTTATCAATTTTTAAACAATTCATCTGCACGAGTCGTTTCGCACGTATTCAAATTCTTGAAATATACTAATCTTAAAATTTAAATTTCCAGTTTCAATTTTAATTTAGACCTTAATTAAAAAAAAAATTCAAATATGCCGCCCGCTTTCACAGAGTGCATGCGCACGAAATGTTTTCTCTCCCTTCGGGGCTTGGTAATCCTGTTAGAAGAACATTCCTATATTACAGTCACATCATTGGGTGAAACCCAACACGAGTTCGTGGCCAGATGTACAGAGCGATACGAATCGCACGTACAGTGCCAACGAGGTCGCCTATTGGCCACCTAAAAGCAGAAGAAGAAGAAGACAACAGTTGCAAGAATCTAACCTGTACCTCAATGTCAATATTATTAATTTGAAAAATATTTGAAAATGTTTTAAGAATCAATTTAATATGACTATCTATTGTGTTGTGTGCAAAAAAGAAGCAATGTCTGGAGACACAAGTCGCAGCTTTCATAAGTAAGTAAAAAAAACAATGATTGCTAACAAAATGTTCTATTAAATGATTAAATATGATCATTGATGAAATTAAGTATCTTAAAAAAATAAAATCTTCATAATGTTTGTAGATCAAAATATATTCTGTTTATTACAGATTTCCAAATGATATAATTCTTCAAGTTAATAATATTGACATTAAGGTACAGGTTAGATTCTCGCAGCTGTTGTATAAAACAGTCATGCATGCGCATGCTCCAGTAGACAAAGACAGCAATACCTACTTTATCCTTTCTCCTTCTACCCAG
The DNA here is from genome assembly GCA_900474275.1 of Synergus japonicus. Taxonomy (NCBI): domain Eukaryota; kingdom Metazoa; phylum Arthropoda; class Insecta; order Hymenoptera; family Cynipidae; genus Synergus; species Synergus japonicus. The sequence goes on along the minus strand of UCOH01008314.1, from coordinate 8,903 downwards.
ACCACGCTCCCACTTATAGGCATGCCTCCTCTATCTATAATATCTCTATGATTATTACAAGTATGTTACATTTGAAGAACTCATTGCAGATCCTGATGAAAATTGAAGACCTCACATTCGAGGAATTTGAAGTTGCTCTGTCGAACAAGTAGAACATATTGTTCAAAATGTTTATCACGCCGCAAGTCACAAACAATCGAATTTCTTCATTCGGTTTTTTACCTATTTTAAAGAAAATAATTTTTTGAAAATAAAATATGTGATTATTAAAATGGTAATCATATTTCTATGGAGTGTGATATTTATTTGTAAACTAAACTTTCAAATTTTCGGATAGTTTTAAAAAAAGGACGAAAAGTCCTACAATTGTTTATATTATAAATTATAAATTTATTTATATTATCTATCAACACATGATGATCTTTATTTATAAAAATGCGTTTCCCACAATAAGTAGCTAAAATAACCTCAAATAGTTGAAATTATAGTTAGTCCTGGATGATTTTTATTAAAACATATATTCATTTCCTTTGAGAAAACACAAAAATAATCTGAAATATTTGTTTTTATACCTCAAGATTAAATAGTTCTTATCAAAATTGGATGATTTTTACGTAAAAATATCCATTTTTGTTCAATCCTAGAGAACCACCACGAAGAAATACTACAATAAATCACAAGATGCAATTCCTTAGATTCACCATAAAACAATATGATGCAATCCTAAAGAACCATCAGTAAATACAAAGTCAAAATAAATTATGAAATTCTATAGAACTATCATTAAGATATAAATATAAAATGAATGATGGAATTCTACGGAACCGTAATTACAAGGACACATTAACTAAATAAATTATGCAAGAATGGGTCATGAAAAGGATAAATCAAAATGAAATTCATGCAAAAGGGGAACGCAAAATAGAATACTAACATAATCTAGGAAAATACAAGATAATACATAATAAAGGACACAAAATCAAAAGAGAATTACTCTAAATAAAGAGACAAATACCTGACTAAAATATATAATATCTACTAAACATTAGAACCCATACATTTGAAAATTTTGGAGGACAAAAAAAAGTACATGATTGAATCTCTGGAAGTTACTGCAGTGGTATTCCGAGCACACGAATCCGAACAGACCTCTCGTTCTATCTTACGGTGTTAAAAAGAGAGATCCGTTCCGATTTTGAGCTCGGAATATGACTGCTGGACGAAAGATGGTTAGAAATCGGCGTCGTTAATTTCTTTAGCAGCGGAATCGATTCTCATATATTGAATTAAAACTCGTTGCTATGTGACGTAGTGCAGAGGAGAGTGTTTGCAGGGTTGTAGTTATAAGTGGTACTACAGTGGTCCAAATAATAAAGATGTATTTTATACACGGAGAAAGTTTTCATTGTAGAATGTAATAATATAATATTCATTTTTACTAAAGTCAATAGGAAAGTGAGGATATAATAAGAAAAATAGATTCATTTGCCATAATAATGGGACGAAATACTGTTTCTGTACTAGTTTTAAATATAGTACGACTTTAAAAATTACCATTGAGACTAGCAAAGGTTAATATCTTTAATAGTATATTGACTTTAGCAATAAGTGATACCCATATAAATAAAAAGTAATGCTATAATTACAAAGATTGATAGCTTGAATAGTATAAATTGAAAAATAGTTTAGAGAAATTACCATAGTCACTAGGAGAGTGAGCAGTTTTGGTGTTGGAGACTTTATATACTGCAATAGTCCGTTGCAGAAATTCCCATTGAAAATAGTAAATGCAGTACTCTCAAATGGGGCACCCTGCGCGCGCAACACATATTGGCTTCCTGCTAGAGAAATTCTGCAATTGACTATAATCTGGCGCGCGTTTCAAAATCGAATTAAATTGACCAATGGGTTTGAGAGCACTGACTAAATGAACTGCCGACTGCCGAGTATCGATTGGCGCATTTGTAACTTATGATTTTTGTTAATAGAGGGACAACCGAGCTTCATCTCGCAAGTTGCAAACATTTTGGCAGATACTATAAAGGGGAGAGTGGCCTAAAGCGGGTAAGTTAACAACAAATTATCAAAAATAATAGTTTTTGGGCTTTAATCATAAACATTTTCGGTTTATTTTCTGGGAGAGATCTTAAACTTTAAAGCAAAAAATGACTATGACGTTAATTTATTCATATTAAGTGTTTATTTTTAAAAATTAAAAATACTTAGAAAACCAGCTTTGCCCTACAAGGTGGCCAAAAGCGAGTAAGCCGGTTGGGTAAAGCGGGTAAGTACAATAAACTTGACAAATCTGAGCATATAGTAATTTCCTTAACCCTTAGTAGCCTGATTTACGAAAGTTCACTTTGCCGCGCAAGTAATATGTCATAGATAAAATAAAACAACAATGACCTCTATAGAAGAGCATGCGGCCGGCGGCAATAGAATAACCGAAAAAGCAAGTTCTTAGAATCAAAATAAATGTATAATAGGAAGCTCTAAAAATTACTCTAAATATATTTAAAATTTGAAAACTTTTTTGCACATTAGCAACTGTTTATTAGAACAACTCGTACAGGAGAAAGGACGTCCGGCTTGGCGTAAGGCTTGATAAGATCTGGTTCCTTTTACAAAGTCCGTGAGTACAGACCTTTACTCGTAACTCCCGGTAACTCTACCGCCAAAGAGTTAGATTCTATATGACCAACCCCCCACTCCGCTGAGTGGAAGGGTTGGGTATGTTGTAATGGTAAGAGATACCATTACCCCTACATACAGGCAACCTGCCTTACAGTTACCGATGCACGACAGAGCGGTTAGAGCGCCTGGGCGCAGGCTATCAATCTTACGCAGTTATCGACACACGGCAGACGCACCGTCGGACCGAATATCGATCGGTGCGCGGTACCACTAACGCAAGCTAGATGCGTAGCTTTAGCGCTTTCCCATTAACGAGATTTAATGTTACGGGGATAAAAGACGGGCGTTTGACCACAGTCGGCGTCCAGCGACGGATCAACGAGTCACAGGCTACACATGGTGCAGCGGCTCTATCAGTCTATTTTTATTCAACGCAGTCTACAGTCTCGCCTACAGTTGCAGCCAGCCTACAATCGAATCTACAGTCGCTGGTTCTTCATTTCACGGTAGTATAACAGAAAGGTTTCGTACGCAGTTCCAAGCTGGGATCTTTCTGACTATTTATTTCTTTTTGTTATCCTACCTGGTGAGGGGTAGTTTTCTTTGGAGGGCCAGTACCAAGCTGCTAGTCTTCTAATTTAAAATTCTCACTACTTGTTTTTATTCTCGTGCACTGGTTCTTCGTGTACGCAGTTCCTAGCTGCGGAGACCTGGTGGCGGGTATGTATTTTTTGAGGGTAATTATCAATTCCTCATGCACGCAGTACCAAGCTGTGAGGAAGGGATAATTTTCGCGATTTCGGGTGGCCCGTCGTATTCGTGCTCTCTTTTCTTAACTTATCAGCCCTCCATGCTCGCTGTTTCAAGCTATGGAGAGTTGATAGTGTTCGCGTTTGATTATTAACGATTTTCCATGTACGCAGTTCCAAGCTGTGGGAAACCGGTAATGTTTCCATAAAGGGAAAGCTAAGACAATTTTACGAATTTAATTTTTTTTGCACATGATAGAATAATTTCACGTACTACGGGCACGAATATTCCGGTTACTTGATAATCGTTATAGAAAGGGTTAGGCCGTAAATCGAAAAAGGGGTAATTTGGGAGATAGTCTCGCAGCGCGTGCATACTACGAATTAATTTGAACTTTGCCTCTTCCCGCGCCGCGAAAATATTAATAAATTTTGCGTGCCTCTCGTAACTTTGGGAAAATAGCTTGTAAAAATTCTGAGTAAGAACAATGTTACATAATAAAGGATTATTCCCCTCGAAACTCAGATAGGGTGCGAGAGAGCTCTATTTTCTTTGTCATTTTGCACTACTTATCACTTCTAAAGAACAATTCGATTTCTTAAACTTGCATTCTTAAATTACTGCCAATGAAGGGCACCATTAACATATGAGAAAATCCTAAAGTTTTTATATTGAGAGCTTTCGTGGTTCTGGGTACGAGGAACATATTAGTTTATATCGAGTCACTCATAACATTGAACTTTGAATTATATCGAGTCTTTCCGTGCTCAGGTCACGATGGTTCTCTCTCTCGTTTGATCACTTAACCTTTTGGCTAAATAAAATTGTATTATTTTTTTACATCTGTGACGTTTACAGGTTCTTAGCCTATAAGAGGGCATAAGTTTCTATTTTTCAGCCATCAGATTCTTTAGAAAGGATACTCACTCTCTGTTAACGTTAACCCTAATTACTTAATAATAATAAGAACCTGTTTTCGTAACAATGTTATCCCTATAGTACTCCCCTCTTAGTGATAACGATATAAAAATAAAATGTATTTTTGGTACAGATTCATAATAAGGTACTAGTTACAGTTAAGATTATTAAACGAAGTATCACAAATGTAGACAAAAATATTGTATGTTTAGCTATGTGTTTGTTTTATTATCTCTGGGCCTAGAGTATCATCACCGTAGGGATCGACCGTTGACGAATTACCGGTCGTCGACGAATTATTAAATTACCACTTAAGTTAAATTATTCAATTTCACAATAGTCTCGTGGCGCTGCCTGTTTCCGCGCACGCCACGAGACAGAAAGAGAGAGGTTAGCTCGTTCACTCTGTGCTCGAAGTCTGTGGCGTTATCACGCATTTTCGTTTGGTGCCTTTTGGCAAGTTTTTGGAGTTGTTTTTGGTGCTGAGATTACCCTAGGTGTAATGAAGGAAACACCCTGTGATTTTAATTATTGGATTCGGCTTATATTGCCAGATTGGCTTCTTGGATATTTTGAAGATTAATAAAATGCCGAACTTGACCAGAGGGCTAGTTCGAGGAAGGCGCGTGCATTGCCACGCCTTTGTAAACACAGGTAACGATTTCTTTTCTCTCTTCCTTGTGGTTATTTATGATTCGTAAATTGCGTTTCGAATCCATTCACTTTTTGATATTGCTGTACATTAATGAACAGGGGTTCGTCAATTTCTTTTGTACTTGCTCAAATCGCTATATTTCTTTGTTGAATCAATGTGACGTAATACTACCTTTTTTATAACAAATTTGGTTTCATTGTTTCTTTTGTAAATTCGGTTTCCCAGTGAACTTTCCCTTACCCCGCCCTCTCCGCGCTACTGCGCTAGCATAGGGTTATTCAGGGCATGTTCTGCGGAGATCACGTGACCTCGATTATGAAATTTTTTTCAAACAAACTACGTCAACACGGATTGAGATATCGTGTTGAAAATTTAGGATATTGTATAGAAAGAACTAAAGTACGTTTGTATACATCAGTTATAAACAAATTTCGAAAAAAAAAGTTTTCTCCGGAAAACTTTTTTTCGAAATTATAAACATATTGATCTATACAAACGTACTTTAGTGCTTTCTATACAATATTCCAAATTTTCAACACGATATCTCAATCCGTGTGGACGTGGTTTGTTTGAAAAAAAAAATTTCATAACCGAGGTCACGTAACATCCGCAGAGCATGCCCTTAAACATTAATTTATTTTAATCTTAAATATACTTTTACTTATTTTGAGGAAAATAAGCTGGCGCTCAAGGTTTTAAAATATTTAAATTATTGCTCTCAATTCTTTCGTTAGAATCTAAATAAAGGATTATAACATATTTATACACAAATTATTTTCTGCAAATTAGAGAAATAATTTAATAAAAGCAGTTTCAATGAGAAAAAATTGAAATTAAGCTGCGCTCGGCTGCTGCTCTCCTATGGAGGTTTGCGCCCAATTCTCGAGGCCGCCTGAGTAGGGTTAGTAGTGCGAGAAGCTTTCGAGCTCATCAAGGCCATTGGCTTTCTTATGGAAGGTCCTACTATGGAGGTTGTACTGTAATATGTTTGAAAAGACAATGATGAAATCTTCCAAGGAGTTGGAAACTGAAGGGTTCATATAATTCATAGGACACGAATGCAGAAAGGTAAACGCAGCAATCACATCCCATGACAATTATAAAGAATGGGCATGCGGAAAGACAAGAAACACAACAATCTCATCTATCACAAGAATTATGCAAGGTCCTTGGGTACGATCGGTAAAATAGTCAATAATACAAGAGTGCGTTGCGGTATTAAGAGGGAAGGTTTGAAATATCAGTATTCCTTTAAGTTGTTAAAGGCATCTCAAAAATATCATAAAGTCCTTCGACGATCCAAAGTAGATAAATATAATGTAATATAGGTCAAACAAATTCGTTAATTCCTGGATTTCCATAATAAAGTATGTTCCACAACACAGGCGATATTAGTCACATGAAAAGGAGATAAAATAACATAATTAATAACTACAATTAAATAAACTAAGTTTGACCATATCAAATCTGAGAAATGTGCAACCTCCAGAGCTAAAAAATACAATTAAATGAATTTACTCTTACAAAAGTTAAGTTTGTGACTTGCAAAATTTTGCAGCATCACAGTTTACTCTCTTACAAATTCCTAACTGGAGCAACAACTGTCCTGAATATTCGTAGTACCCTGGTCAATGTAGCTGTGTTGAAACGTACCGTAAAATTCATGTATGCCTTCCACCCAAACAAGTCAACTCAACCCTGGCTTCCATAAGATTCAAATGGAAACCAGGGCTGGGTTGACATGTTTGGGGGGAAGGCATACATGAATCATACTGTACCTGACCCCTCGCGGAACGTCACGCATTTCAAATTCTATCTTTTTAAATTCTCTTTCAACTTCAAACAATTCAAATCCATCCTTCTCTATCTCATTTAGGTTCAATTATTTCGTTTTATAAAAGAATTTATTTGCAATTATTTGAGGGCACATGGGAGGTGCGATCGTAACCAAATATATTTCTCCAATTTATTTTTAAATAAATAAATAAAATACATTTCTGAGATCAAGGAGAGCAGATTATAAGATAAAGGAGTAGAATCATATTGACGCAAGGAAATATGTAGTGGATATGTAGTCGGTAACAAGCATGGAATAGAAAAAGATAAGCAAAAAATAAATGAGGAAATTGAAGATACAGGTTAAAGATATTGACAAAGAGATTAAAAAATATAGAGTTGGATAAATATAGAGATAGACTGGGATGGACCTCTTTTGGATAAGTGACTTTAGTTTTTTCTGCACAATTCCTAAGTTCTTCATTAGCTCAGTTGACTAAGCGTTGGAGAGCAAATCGGTGTGTGCGAGTTCGCGCTCCTATTTGGGATCCGCTATAGGATAAAAGTATTGTTCCTACTGTAACGTGCCCTGGCTCTAGGCACGGAACTACGTCTCGACAATCCTTAAACTTTTATTTGAGGAACTCAAATTTATTTTTGCGCCAGTTATTTATCGAAGATAAATAACGAAGAGTTCCAAAACCCCGAAAGTCCTATAAATAAGACAGCTACTAGCTCAGGTTAGGTCATCGTAACATCTCAAGGTCACGGGCAATCGATATTCCGGAAATAATTGGAGACAACAATTTCTATTGAGAAATAATCAAATTCATTTGACAAAGGTTCACGTTAATAATTACGTAATCATGGTCCAGAATAAAGTAGTTTATAATACAATCGAAAAAGTGTAGTTTGTAATATTCATTATTAAAAGTAATGTTAGAATGATGACTAATAATCATAATGGGAAAGACTTTGTGTTTTAATTTAGACTGGAGAATCGAATTGAAGATTCGATTCTCATTATGAACGTATGTCTGATGGGCGCGTTACGTAACGCTACAACCGCATCAGAGATCGTTTTAAAATTTAAACTTGACGACCATAATTGACAAAAATATGCGAGAAAATCAAGTAAGATCGGTAAATGAACAATGAACTATTATGTGCAATAAAACATTACATTATGAGCAATAGATCGTTATGAGCACTTCGAAATCACAAGAATAGAGAAAGAAAATGGCTAAGCTTGGCAAAGTAGCTCCAAAACTACAAATATCAAACAAATGCTACTTTGCGGAACTTGTCGATAACAAAAATTCATACCTCAGCCATAGTTAATATATAGTTAATAATATCCTGTTTGAACGATGATTATGTCTTCAGACAACAATTCAACTGATTAAATATTCACAGTGAAACAGATATGAACTGAACAATTCAACTTCCAGAAAGAGAGTGCAGAAGGAACATGAAGGCAGGTGGGCGGAAATCAACAGGTCGCCATCATGAAGATTCGGCTGATTCCGACCAATCACGATAACCATCGATGTCATGTGACTAGTGACGTAGTTGAATATTGTTCTGTCACTAGTCACCGATATAGCTAGTCGGCTTTGCGCTGAATGCTCGCACTTGGAAATATTAAATGCGAATTCTTTGAATGGCTGAGCCTTCATTAAAAGTGTTCTCGAGAACTCGTTCACAATGCTTGGGACGCATTGTGAACACAATCTCACTCTTCAAGTCCCCAGAAGTGAGAATATAGAATTCGTTAGATACACAGGGCTCCGCACATTGTGATTGTCCCTGAGACGGTAGATTCTCTGCCCGAGATGTGGCGAACTCTAGCGTTTGGCGGGAGTACTGACGGAATTCGAAATGAACGTCCTTCCTTCCTTCTAGTTAAATTCCATTATCCTTAAGTCGTCCTTAATTTCATCAGTTTACAAAATCGCTCGAGGTGTACATAAAAGAAAAATAACAATCGAAGACAATTAGATCGAGTTATAAATTTCGAGAGTGCTCCGAAAGTTCGTGGTTTGGCTCTCTTTCTGGTCGCTAATATTCATAACCACGCGAGTCAAAATAACTATTGTCTCCGGTGCCAGCTAATTATATCTTTTGACGTTACAGATAAAATCTGCAACGTCACACTACATATATA
>UCOH01008309.1:0-38422 GCA_900474275.1 Synergus japonicus | reverse complement strand
ACGGTGTAGTTCGAAAACTAATTATCCGATTGACTTGAAATTTTTACACAGTCTGTATTATATGTTTCTACAGAGGATGGATCTCCAACTTTTTGTTATATAAAAAATTACAACTTTTATAAACAAAAAACGAGCGTTTTTTAAAGAAAAAATTGAATTTTTTTTTTCAAAACTACGCCATTTTTATAATTTTTAATATTTTCAAAAGTTAGAGGTCCATCCTCTAGAGAAACTCATTTATTTTACTAAAAAAAAATTTATTTTTTTCTCCGAGCAACCTGGCATGGACGACACCGTCACCCGTATTTCAACTTTTTTTAAAGGACCTTTGCGGTTCACCTTGTATCTCCGCGTCCAATGAATATTTTTTGACAAAAATTTTATGATATATATGTGAAGTCATGTAGAATATACTGCAAAATTTTTACAAAGATTAAACTTGTAGTTCTTTTTTTATAAATCTTCAAAAATTGCTATTTTATTCGTCCGAAAAACTAACATAGCCCCTTAAAACTTTTCAGAATTAAACTGAAATCTCAAAATCTGTAGTACTTTACAGTATTTTTTGTAGTACTTTAACATAGGCTTCATAATTTTAGGCTTCTCTTTAGGAAAAGGGGTGTAGGATTGTTATTAGAATTTGAATTAGAAGTTTTGAAATAATGCTGAGTGTTTAATTTATTCACTTTTTTAATGGCTTAAGCAACATGGAATGTAATAAGTAATACAATAGAAGATCCAAGTAGAACATATAGTTCTTGGATTACATATATATATGTATATATAATGTTTTTTACATAACGAAATAATGAAGAAATAAATACGTTTGTTTATTCAGAAAAGCGAAATGTTTATATATTCTGAGGCTGTACCTCCGCCTTTTTTCTATCTAGTTTAAATTGACATTATTAATATTAATTAACTATTGGACGTAAAATAAAACGTGTGGACACACTTCTTCGTCTTGTCCTGGAACTCTCAAAATTTTGAAAATCAAAATTTTTTGGCAACTTTGAAGTCGTGTAGGTATTTTGATTTTGAGTTTAGCGAAAAATGTCATAGGACTTTTTGGTAGAACTCTTGGGGGGAGAAACAGAACTCCCATCAGAACTCCTAGAACTCTCAAAATTTTGATTTTCAAAATTTTTTGGCAACTTTGAAGTCGTGTAGGTATTTTGATTTTGAGTTTAGCGAAAAATGTCATAAGTCTTTTTGGTAGGACTCTTTGGGGGAGAAACAGAACTCTCAACAGAACTCCTAGAACTTTTAACGAAAAATTTCGGCCAATGTAACATTTTTCAAAATGCTGTAACTTTTTTATTTTTTAATTTTTCGAAAAATTTATATTGTAGAACTCCAGAACTCTTTGAGGAGAAAAAGATGTCGCATCGAAAAATTTGTTTGCAAAATAGTGGGGGGACAAATATTTTTTTCGGAAATTTTTTTTTTTGGTAAATTCGCCGGAACTATTTTCGAAAAGCATCAGGAACTCTAGAACTATGCTAAATCTACTCAGAACTCCTAAAAAAGATTCACTTTTTCAAAAGTGGGGGGGGAGCGTGAAGTTAGCCCCCCATTTTTAAAAAATGATTTTTTTACCCTTTAAAGTTTAGAACTATTGCTAATACCTATCAGGAACTCTAGAACTATTGAAACTGAACTCAGAACTCTAAAAAAATTTTCGAATTTTTAATAGTGAGGGTGGAACTTCACAGGGATGAATTGAAGGGATTTTACGTAATTTCATGGAATTAAAAAAATTTGTAAAATATTTAACAGGATATTAAATTATTTTAAGGACTTTCAAGGGATTTTACGAGATTTCATTGGATTGTCAGGACTTTTAAGTAATTTTAAGGGTTTTTACGATACTTGTTTGGATATTTTTTTCGGTGATTTAATATTTTATGGATTTAAAAGATTTCAAGTAATTTACGAAATTTCATTGGATTTCCAGGAGATTTCATGATATTTCATGTGATTTTAAGTATCTTTGTGGGATTTGATAATATTTTTGTGGATTCTAAACAATTTGAAGGGATTTAAAGTTATTATATGATAATAAGAAATTTGAAGGACTTTTAGTTTCAGAAATTTTAAGAGATTTGTTGAGATTCATTGAATTTTCAAGTATTTTTATGTATTTAACGAGATTTTATGGAATTTTCAATAATGTAAGAGATGTAACAATAGATTGTCAAATTTTAAGGAATATGAAGTGAATTTATGAAATTTTAAAGGAATTACAACACATTCTGAATTTTAAAAGTAAAATTTTTCGAGTAAATTTTTAGAGTAAAATTATATAAACTAAAGAAAGCTCTTGGTTAAATTGATTGCAGGTGATCCATTTTCGACTTATCATGAACACCGCGAAGTGTGTTTGAAAAAAAAGGATTTGGGCTCAACGGGCGTAGTGTCTGTAAAGGTCAAATTTGGCATAAAATATCTTCAAACATGTACAAATAGATGCGTAGTAGCTTGTTCTGAAAAAAATTTACCGTCTTTCAAAAAAAAAAAAAAAAAAATTCGTGAAAAAATCATTTTGTCCAATAATGAGTGTATATAACCCCTTCAGGGGTTATTTTACTTTATACACTAAAAAAGAGCTATTTTTCAACATTTTTTATGAGTATGTCATGAAAGATATGGATATAAATATTTTTAGGTATGATCAAACATGTCTTAAAATACGTAAAAAAAATTGTTTTTTTATTTATTTTATTGCATTGTTATTGTTTTAAACGCGTTTTTCTCAAAACAGCGTTTTTAAAACGGTACCAGGATTTTATGAAAACTATTCGACCGATCCTTATGAAATTTAAACTACACATTCTGCACATACTGAACTAGGTCTGTAACCTCTAATGTATTAAAATATAACATTTTTACGTATTGTGTAAATAAAAAATCAAATTGTTTTTTTTTTCGATTTTTGTCCGCCATTTTGTTATTTTTTCATAAATATTCATTATTATAGGTTGCAGATCTAATATTTGTTATATTGAATCTAATCCATTTAAAATTTTTTTTTAAGTTAGCCGTTACCGAGATTTCCCTGGTACCGTTTACCCTTTTGATTTTGAGAAGCCTATGCACGGTCATTATTTTAATATAAACGTGGAATAAAGTTAAAAAAAAATTTTTTTACTTAGTTTAAGACAGATCCTATCATACCTAAAAATATTTATTTCCATATCTTTTATGATATACTCAAAAAAAAAATGTTCAAAAATAGCTCTTTTTTTAACGTATAAAGGAGAATACCCCCTTAAGGGCATGTATTACTTACCCGATCCCTGTCTTACCGACATTTTTTTCTCTTTAACACTACGTCTATATTTATTGAGATACTACGTTGAAAATTTCTATATTTGAAGCTAAAGCCTTAAGGTACGTTTGTCTGGTCCTAAATATTGACATTAAAAAAAAATTTTTGAAAAACAATTTTTTTTATAAAGGTCAATATTTAGGACCAGATAAATATACCTTAATGTTTTAGCATCAATTTTATAAATTTTCAATTTGATATCTCAATAAATATAGATGTAACGTTGCAGACAAAAAAATGTCGGTAAGGTAGGGATCGGGTAAGCCTTACATACCCTTAAGGGATCTTACGAGATTTTATTGGATATTAAGTCATTTTCAGGATTTTGAAGGATATTAAAGGTATTTTGAAGAGTTTTACGGAACTTATGGAGATTTCTGAAATTAGACTAGGGATTACAATTTTCTTTATTTCAAAAATTATAAATTTCTTAGTTACTTTGTATACTAGTAAAAGGTGTGCAAAAACAAGAAATTAATCGAATAATTTTTTTATTCATTACTACAATAAGCAAAGTGTATGTAATCTTTGAATAGTATATGTAGGATTCACTATAGTTATTCTATTATAAAAAGATCAGTAGTAACATAACGTAACGTAAATGTGCGCGCGGAGCGCGCGTTTAATCTCGTATTTTAAATATATTAACACTAAATCACTCCGCCTACCTGAATCAATAAAATTCTCTTTCGGTCAAAGAATCGATTTAGCTCTTGAAAGAATAAATACTCTCTGAAATTTAAAATATGTAAATGTTAAAATTTTTTCCTATATAATCAGCTAATCAACTTCCTTTCATTAGCGTTTTTAAATAACACAAACGCAAATCCTTCCTTTCTTTTTACAAGTTTGAGAAGCGTAAAATGTGATTATTGAATCAACAGCCTTTTTTCAAGAATTAACTTTATTTATTGCTTGCTAGTTGCTATAAATACAGGAATGAAAGAATGTGAATTAGTGACTAGAGAAAGTTAAATATTTGGCGAATTTTTCGGTTGCCCCTAAGGGAATTTTTTCGGCCTAGATGAGAAAGAAAAACCGGATTCGGTAGAAACAAAAATACTGAGTCAGACACCTAACAAGGAAGAGGGCATTTGAAGAAGTTTAATTTAATTCCACATTGACCTTTTCATTCATATTTAGAATCAAAATTAACAATCTTAAATTAGCCTGATTATTTTTTCTATCAAAGTTTACGTTTTACAATCATAATCATTTACATAATAAAGAATCATCATTAAATGTTCAATTTGAGGAAAGACAATGTCTAATTGAAATTGATGGAAATTTTTATGCTAGATTTAATCAAATTCACAAGTTCAAGTAGTTCAGGAAAAACAGTCTAGGACAGAGTTATAGACTCGAAAATCATTGGAATTCTTTCGACGACTTACACAAGCTAGACTCTGATTAATGCATGAAATTTAGTCAAGTGTGCATGTTATTAAAGTTTAGGTTTCAAAATTTACAATTATTAGACGGCTAACGGAAGTATCTCGTTTTTTCAAGTACAACTAGATTACACAATGAAGATCAACGACGATTATTAATTCGAGTTTATCAGTTTCCGGAATATGATATACAGAAGTAAGAATTGATTACATTAACCAAGAACTCAAAAGAATTCAAAATAATTGAAGATACATATACATATATGGAAGAATATTCAAAAAAATTTAAAGCAATCACAATAATACCAAAAATACAAAATAATTTTGAGAAATTAAAAACAATTCAAAATAATCGAAAATTTTTTTTTTCACTAAAAAAATTTAAGAATTTAGAGGAATTTAAACAAATACATTCTCATCAGAGAGAATGTATTAGATTTATGTAAAATTTGACCCCCCAAGTTTTTATCAAATGTCCACGTTTTGGGACCCCCTGAACTCGAAAAACATGTTTTTTTCGAATGTGTCTATCTGTATGTTTGTTTGTAGATTTTTAGTTTGTGAGCACGATAACTTTCGAAAGAATTGTCCGATTGAATTTTCCTTTGATATACTTTTTTAGTGTCCTAAAATGAAGGTCAAGTTCGTCGGCGAGCCATTTTGGATAAAAATTCAAAAAGTTGGAGCATATTGAAAAATTTTGAAACCACTTTTTTCTTTAATTTGAAAATTCTAAAGATGGATGTTCGTAGTACTCAAAAAGTCGAACAATTTTTCTTAATGACTTTTTTGGATAAAAAAAAAATAGAAAGACTTATAACATTTTGAATATCCAAAAAAAGAAAAGAAAACTTAAATTAGAAGCCAAGTAACGCACGATATTTAAAAAAGTCCAGATATGTATTCAACTTTTTTTGATAACATAACCCATTCATTTTATTATATGGAGGGTTCATATGACAATTGCAAAAATAAACAAAATGTGAAATGAGGAATGGGTGGATCAGCTTTAAGAAATTATGTAGTAATTTCCTAGGCAAGCATAAGAGCTTGGACTACAAAGAAATAATATCGGATATGGTTGAGAATTTCATGAGATTGGAATGTAACATGAGTTTAAAATTACATATGGTGGACAGTCATGTGGACGAATTTTCAGATAACGTTGGTGATTTCAGTGAAGAACAAGGAGAACGTTTCAACAAGATTTTAAAGATGTAGTACGAAAATTTAATGGTAGATGGGGTGAAAACATGATGGCAGATTTTTGTTGGATGTTGCATAGAGAAAGCAAAGAAAATAGAAAGAAACGCAAAAGAAATTCTTTGCACAGATATTTTGTGAATAAACGAGTACGTTATAAAAGAAGGCGAAGCGATGAAGAAGTAGCAGAGTAAGATAAAAAATACACGTTCCAGCGACACCAAAAATGTAATGAAGACGAAAACATATTGATTTAGTAGTTTTATAGCGTGAAGACACATTTTGTTTATTTTTGCAATTGTCATATGAACCCTCTATACAATAAAATGAATGGGTTATGTTATCAAAAAAGTTGAATACATATCTAGACGTAAAATTACGCGATCTTTCAGAATCTGTAATCTTAAATTCATTTTTGGCAGAATAAACACATTTAACCTTAAAATGACTTTAAGTTGACCTTGTCGGATCAAACGGACATCGGATTTAGATTCAGCGACCCCAAAAACATATAAAAATAGTAATTTCAATCAATTTGACTATTTTTTCAGGATTTGACCTTAAACCTGACCTGATTGAGACAAACGGACACCGGATTCGGATTCAGCGACCCGAAAAACATAAGGAAATACTAGTCCGGTTCCGGGAACAAGACCTTTTTTTTGTGCCGGTGTAATGTTTCTTTTTGAACACTCTATAGGATCGGTATAACAAAATTTTGAATTTCCTTAAAAAATCGAAAATTCAAATTTTGAGCCAAATAACGCGAGATGCAGAGAAAATGATGAGGAACATAGTTATTGGTCTTAAAAGATCTAAAAGTTCTCCTTTGGCCATTTTTCAATAGGATAAGTAGTTTTTGTTTTAATCATGAAAAATATTGTTAAACAGAGCCGAGAGCGAAGCGCGAGTGCCCAGTTGAGAATGTGCTTCTTAAGGTCGATAGAACCTTAAGTAAATTAGTTTTCGTTTGCATTCTATTCCATTTTGTAGTAATTTAAATAAAAACATATAGACAGATTTTTGATCTCAAATACAGGGTGATCCATTTTAATCTATAAGTATCTTCTAAAATACCTTATTTACGAAAAAATGGTTTAGACAAAAGTTTACCAGGATCAAGAGAGCCATGTAACTGTACCATCAATTTTGACCTTGAGTTCAATTTTCAAGGTCATTTGCTTCAAACGCGCGCCAAATGCACGTTCGGCGCGTTCGATATGCTTACGTTGTTTTGCGTTTTTCGATCTGTTTTCTATATTTATGACCAAAATAACGATTAACCCAACATATATTTATTATAAGAATTTGCACTTTTTAAAAAATCCATTTTTTCAAAAATGTTCTTTGTTACTAACCCGTTAAAACAATTTAAAAAATGTTTTTTACTTTTTAATTTTCGAGAATTAATCAAATCAAAAGCGTTAATGATAATTCTGAATATGTTCAAAAAGATTTAAAGTAATCATAACAAAACGAATTGAATTTAGTAGAATATAAAAGATTTCACGTGATTTCAAGTGATTTATAAAAAAAAACGAAACATGTCATGAGATTTTAAAATAATTTAAAAATTTTCTCCGACGATTTCAAAATATATTCCACATGTTTTTATGAATTTTTTAATCGATTTAAAGAAATTTTAAGGTTTAGATTTTAAGATTCGCTAATTCCTATACTATGCAGGCTACGCAGTACGGCGCTGAGTTTCGAGCGCCAGTACTTCAGTGTAGGCTCTCAAGGGACGCTCGGGGCGGACGTAGAATCAGCGAAGCGTGAAAAGTGCCGTCGATCGCGAGATGAGTGTAATTGAAAAGAATTCTAATCCTAATGCCTTTTCATTTCGTAAACTTATATGGAATTCTTAAAATTAATTAAGTGTCCATTACATATCGCTAAATCTTTTAAAATCAAACAGAATCCCATTAAATTTCATTAAATCTCTTAACCCTTTGCGGCACACATTTTTCTAAGAAACAAATTTTACAGTCACACGCACCATATGAGGTTTTCGGGGTCACTGATTACGAATCCGGAGTTTAATTAAACTTTCCTCACGTGATAAATGTCAGGAATAACATTCTAATCAATTGTCCGGATGTGTGTGTGTGTGTGTGTGTGTGTCCATTTTTTGTCGCCCTATTAATTTAAAGGCAGTTGTAGATAAATTGTTGAAATTTTTACGGTGTATTGGCATCATCAATATCTCAAAACGTGCCAGAGTATTTTTCCAAATATTGAATTTTAAAATTTTTATGTAGATTTTAATTTTTTTTTAAATTGATTTTTCTACTATAATTTCTTAAATAATGAAAATTCAAAGCTAATATAACGGAAAGAAATATTCCTTGCGTCGAAACGAATCGATTGACCTGTATGATTAAGGAATTTGAAGAGCAAAGTGCTCAAAAATGAGCACAAAAAAATATAAATATAGTTAAATGGAATACCCGAGATCGAATTCACAGCTAGTTTTTGCATAAATAATCAAGTGTGGAAAATGTTGGGATTTTCCTATTTTTACCCGACGTTTGGATTCAACGTGAAAAACTCTTCAATGCCCTGTTTCAGTATCAATAAATTGATCTTAATGAGATATTACTACTGTATAAAAAAAATGCTGAATAATATTAAAATATATTTATCAAAAATACAAATGTCAATCAGGGCCTCGTCAGAACTCTATTTTAAATAGGGCTAATGGCGACAATTTCTGCTCGGGAGGTGGAGCAGTGTTAATGATGATGTATATTGAAATTAAGAGAAAAGCATTTCTAATTTTATAATTTTTTCGGTCTGGTTAGTGTGATCTGTGGGCGCATTGGTTAAAGTATAGTATCTTGACCCCGATCCTCGGAGCATTTCTCTGTCGGATCGAAACGCGTCGCGACCTTGACTCTCGAGCAATCATATCGCGTTGTAGCGCCACTACATTCTACCTCCCTCCTGAATTAATTCACTTCCGTCGTGCATATAGCCTATTTCATTTCCACAGATATTGCACCTCCTATTCTATATTAAGGACCGTCCACAATCGCATTTTTCTTACATTGCTTGTGTGGTTGGACTAACACCACAATAACATAAGCAACGTGCATTGATGCGCGCCCAACATATTACCAGCTGTTTTTTTTTTCCAAAATCACGCAAGATTACTTAAGGCCATGTAAGACTTACCCGATCCCTACCTTACCGACATTTTTTTCTCTGCAACGCTACGTCTTCACTTATTGATATGCCAAATTGAAAATTTCTAAAATTCTTAAAAATATGCTAAGGTATGTGCATCTGTCTTAAATTTTTGTAAAAATAAAAAAAAAATGTATTGAAAAAAATTTTTTTTATAAATGTCAATATTTAGAACCAGATAAACAAACCTTAATAATTTAACATCAATTTTAGAAATTTTCAATTTGATATCTCAATAAACGTAGATGTAGCGTTGCAGAGAAAAAAATATCGGTAAGATAGGGATCGGGTAAGTCTTGCATGTCCTTAAGGTAGTTGTCTCGCGGCTATGATTGTTATTTTTAGTTGGTACAATATTTCTGGATAAAATATAATTTGAAAAATATATTTCTTTCATTTGAACGTTCGAAACTCTATTCACATATCTCGTGGCAAAACATTCAAAACTTTATGCTTAGATAGATATAACATGCCACATGTTCTCTCCTAAGTATGTATTGGTAAACAATTTTTAGTGGGTTTGTACAATTACATAGTAGCGTCCTATATACATATATTACACATTACAGTCACAGTTCTTATGGAAGTTTGCGCCTTACAGGACGCTGTACCTATATGTTTTTAAAAAAAACTAATATTTTGGACGCAACGAATGTTTCTATGTCCTTTTGAATTTCTTTGAATTTTGTTTTAATACTTTATTTACATTTTATTGACTTGGATTGGAGGTCAAAGTTTTTGTTTAGCCAAAATATTTAGCATCTTTGTTGTTGTTTTAAGCTTGTTTCAATTTTTTTCATCTATTTATGACCTATTATTATTTGAAAATATCATCTTTCCACCTTTTTTAAACAAAACAAGGTGACCACAAAAAATATGACGACTGGAAATTGTATCTCGTGAAAATTTACTGCTTTCAAAATTTGATGAAAATATCCAGAAATTAGTACCCATCTGCAAACTCCATCGCATTTCCATTAAATCTCTGTGCAACCTGAGCACTACATTTGTTATTACCAGATTTATACGATCATCAAACGAATTTACATTTATATAATAAACGACCACTGCATCTGTTAAAAATGATTAATAAATTCCTCTCATGAGTGATGACCTACATTGATGCCAAATGTCTTCGTTTTTATCTCCATTCATTATTCTTGCATTATACTCATTATTTTTTAGAAAACACAAGTGTTCTAATTTGATACGCGCGCGCGTGTGTGTGTGTGCGTGTGGAACCGAGGGGTGAACCTTGTGTGGTAGGAGGTTGAAACTGTTTTGTATTTCTTTTGACACCGGATTTGTGTGGAATCACAAGTGTTAAAAATTCAAAAACAATACTGTTTAAACATTAAAAAATAAATATATAAACTTATTTGAACACAATTTTCTTTACTAATTACATTAATTTTTTTTGTCTTTGATTACTTTAAATAGGAAAAAACAGAATATTTAAAAACATGCAATAATTCCATTGAGTTATATTGAGCAGCTGATGATTACATAAATCTAAAAAACAATGGTTATTAACTCGGAGACTAGATCGTTACAGTGGACATTCTTTTCCTTTGTAACCGGATACTCTCTCTGTCTCTCTGTCTCTCCCCTCTCCATTCTTCCACCCATTCAAGTTATTCAAGGGCCTTTTCAGTAATCAAAAAGACGACAAATTTGCTTGCAAAATATTAATGAACCTAATGTTTTGAATCTTCAAATAAAATAATAATAATAATGAAGGGATAACATTATGTTCAAATTCTTTGATTTGATCCTTCAAACTTTCAAGGGGCCATCCATATACCACGTGGACAATTTAGGAATGTGTGAAGGGGGGGGGGGGGGGAAAAATTCGACGCTTGTCCACGAGAGAGCGAAGACATAGGAGCTAATTTTAAAGTGCAGACAAAGTGAATGAATGAATAAGTATGAGGATTATTATCATGATCATTAATTAATAATTAATAATAATGCATTACTTTTAATTCATATCTATTAGCCTTTAAGATATACAGATAAAATAAAAAATTTTGATAAAAAATATATCTATATGAATTTAAAATAAGTATAAAGTCATTTGGCGTACATTTTTGTCTTATTCTACAAAGATCATATGTATCGAATATCGAAAAGTATAACTTTGAAATGCGTGGACCCGATTCCTTAAGGCCTAAGCACATTCATGTACTATACCAGGTCCCAGTGTCCTAAGGATTTTTCTGTCTTTTTCTATGGTAACGGGATAGTACATGATTTTGCTCAGGCCTTTATTGGTCAAACACAGATGGTGATGCGTCGTATATCGATAATCGCGGGTGAAGCGGGGAATTTTAAATCTCTATATTGTACAAAATCGTTTAAATATGTTATGTCACCTACATATTTGTTCAGGCTTAGTTAGTGCCGTGCCAATTAAAGTTTTCTACCCTTATTGGTGAGTAATTAGTCATTATACAGATAACCCGAGAAATAATAATAATAAAAATAATGAAAGTAATAATTATATTAATTATTGATTATTAAATATTACATAATATTAAAGAAATAATACAAAGTATGGAAATTATAAAAATAATTTTTTATACTTATAATTAATTTAATGTTTATTAATTATTTGAGAAATAAAAATGAATTATTCTATTCAACAGCGTCCGGGAAATCAGGAAATGAGCATGAAGAAAATTGTTTTCGGAGAAAAATATAGAAATTACTGGGAATTTTAATCGAAGTGGGATATTTTCTTAACTTTGTAAACTGAAAATTTTCCAGAAGTCATCCTTGAGTAACTTCTCGGATGATAGCGATTGTATATCCTGAACAAAAGCTCTGCTTTCTTCATTGCGTATCATTTACTTGGATCGATAAAAGCTTTCTTTCAACTACTTGTCCTTGCTTGATATCGATTACCAACCAATTGAACGAGCCCAGGTTCATTCCACGAATTGACTGTAATGCGATAAATGCTTTTTACACGAGCTATATTTTTAAGGATCTCAATAAAAAGGACTTATAAAATGGTCCAAGGATCTTTTCTAATAAACAAGTCAAGAGTTTTTTTTTAACCCAATTCCCGTATGGCTGTTTTTTTTTACCTATGTTAAGGGCATGTGTTATTTACCATACGAGCAAGTTTTTAAACCCGGTTTTTTTTCTACAATTTTTACATTTTCAAAAAAATTATAGTCAACATCCGTCAAGAATGTAAAAATTGTAGAAAAAAAGCGGGTTTAAAAACTTGTTCATATGGTAATTAACACATGCCTTTAAGGCCATGTACGACTTACCCGATCCCTACCTTACCGGCATTTTTTTCTTTGCAACCTTAGGGGCCATCCATAAACCACATGGATAGTTTTTCACCACTTTTTGACCCTCCTCCCCCCATCGTGGACAGCATTCCATGTATAATTTTTTAATTATACTTGGATCGTGGAATTTTGTCATACTCCCCCCCCCACCCCCCATAACCTGTCCACGTAGTTTATGGATGGCCCCTTACTTGTACATTTCTTGAAATATCAAGCTGGAAATTTCTAAAATTAAAGAAAATTTTCTAAAATTTTCTTATATCGTCTTAAATTTTTTTTTATAAATGTCAATATCTAGAACCTGATAAACGTACCATGATGCTGAAACTGGCGGCCACATTCTAGCGACCAGGGAAATATTCTCGGAAATATTTCCATGTATTACAACTTCAAGTCAGTCGTTGAAATGAACGATAGGTTTGGCAACGATATTGACAACACCGCAATTTCATTCTCTGAAAAAATTGTGTTGATTTGTTTATAATCAAAAAACAGTATTTTCAAAATCGTTAAAATGTCATCTCAGTGTTGCCACATCGTCACTGACTACCCCCGCCATGTGTCTCGCGAGAACAGAAATATTATTCTTTTCAATATTGTATCTTTTATACTAAACGCACAATAATTTTGATTTTTTTTCATAAAATCCACACGATATTTTACTATACATCTGTAGTTTTTTAGCACAATGGTAAGATTCGTTTTCATACTAGACTTCATAATGTAGCGATTGCCCATGTTAGCTATAGGAGATCCATGCATAAAGTACTGAACATAATAAAAAATATTTGCCTTTAGAAACACACGATTAAGTTAAAAATTGGAGCATGGTTAGATAACAATATTTTCTACATATTTTGAACATTTTCGACAATTCGTAAGAAAGGTTCGATTTCGGCACAACTAGGTAGTTGTGCCGAAATCGAATAGTTCAATCGGTAGTTGTACAACTATTTTATCGTATTTTCTTTTACAAAAACTTAACCAACAAAGTTTTATATATTTCTTAAACCAATACATACCCTCGAAAAAGATTAAATGCTCCAGTGTTTGACAAAAATATTACGAAATCTTTAATATTTACAATATTAGAATATTGTAATATTTTTATTAATTATTCATACATTAAAATTTTCAAGAATTAAGAAAATTATTTTCTTGAATTAAAGATAAATAATACGATAAGGACCTATAAAATGAAAAGTCGGTTAAAAAATAAATATTATTAAAATTATATCATTCTGTGGAAAATATTCTATTTTATAATAAACAATATCGTTTATAGTTTAACTATAAACGTTGTTTCGTTTGTAAATGAAGAGAATTTAATTAATAATAGTTTAACCGTGATAATTATTTAATAATTTCTTATTAATACGCTTAGAGTATAACGTATTAAATAAAAAATTTGTTTACATACATGGGACGTTCTTTTACAAATCGAACAGAGAATTGACCAACCCATTTTTGATTCAACTAAAACTTTTTTTCGAGTTTTTTATGCAAAAATAAAGATACGTATTCGAACAATTTTTTTTTTTTTTGAAAAAAAAAAATGTTCTATTTGAGCTAGAGACTTTATTATTTTTCATTTTAAAGGTAAAAGAACGAACTTTAATAAAAAAAATACTTAAAAGGAAAAATATTAACAAATTCAAATTGTTATAAACAATTGAAATTTTTTATCGATTTTTAACAATTGCTCCACCCATGAATCAAGTTCTTAGTATTTTTATCATATTCTACGTTAAATTTTCTTTCGAAAACGATTTTTTAATCGATGGACAAATAATTAGTACTGTCCAAAAAAATTTAATTTATCTAGCGCGGCACGTCATACCGGCGCACGGGTATTTTGTTGTCTCATCGTTTTTCTCTGAAATATAAATGATTATTTTTCGTCCAAATCTGTACGATTTGCAAAAGAACGTCTCACATGTGCGATTTCACTCTTTTATCAACCTTTTTTTTCTAAATTATTAATGGGGGGGCGGGGGTTATACAATATCGTATTCTGTACTTAAATGTCCAAAAATTATACCTGGAAAAATTTAGGAATACCTGGAAAAATCAGGGAATTCTTTTTCAAGATTTGAGTAGACACCCTGCGAATATTTTATGGTGATGCAAAAACACATTCTATACAAAAAAATCCCAAACTTTTTAATTACGGGGTTGAAAAACCCCCTTAGTGTTAATGGATTCTTTGAACATCACTGAAGTAACTTAAAGCCCAAAACCTCGATAAAAAAACAGCGGATTTCGAAACGTGGAAAATTTTCTTTAAGAGGTTATTCTACTTTATACACTAAAAAAAAGAGCTATTTTTGAACATTTTTTTTAAGTATATCATGAAAGATATGAAAATAAATATTGTTAGGTATGATAGAATATGTCTTAAAGTACGTAAACAAATTTTTTTATTAACTTTATTACATGTTTATATTAAAATAATGGCCGTGCATGATCAAATGGGTAAACGGAACCAGGGAAATCACGGTAACGGCTAGCTTAAGAAAAAAAATCAAAATGGATTAGATTCAGTATGACAAATACTAGGTCTGTAACCTCTAATAATTAATATTTATGAAATAATAACAAAATGGCGGACAAAAATCGAAAAAAGAAAAAAAATTCATTTTTTTCAATCTTTTTTTTTTAATTAAACAATTAGTAAAAATGTTATATTTTAATATATTAGAGGTTACACACCTAGTTCAATATGTGTAGAATGTGGGATTTAAGTGTCATAAGGATCCGTTATAAAAACGCTGTTTTGAGAAAAAAGCGTTTAAAACAATAACAATGCGATAAAATAAATAAAAAACAATTTTTTTACGTATTTTAAGACATGTTTTATCATACCTAAAAATATTTATATCCATATCTTTCATGACATACTGATAAAAAATGTTGAAAAATAGTTCTTCTTTTAGCGTATAAAGTAGAATAACCCCTTAATAATCCCCAAAATACCCGTGCAGAAATTTTGATGGGTTACTGACAGGGTCCTGGTCAGTTTGCCCTATCTCTGACGTGGCAGTAACCAAGCTAACTGGCAAGGCCCACACAAGGCTTGTAACGCTTTGGCAGAATATTGCCCTGCTTAAGGAAAACTAGCCAGGGTCTTGTCAGGTTTCCCAGAAAAGGCCCTAGTAAATACCCCACCTAGAGAAAACTGGCCAATACCCCATCAGGATTAAAATTGTTTCCAATGTATCACGGAAAGAAAAATCTAGGCATTAGTGCGTGAACACATGTCATGCTTTAATAGCAAGACATTTCTCTTGTAATATATTCATGGATGCATCCATTAATCGCACGATGTAACTCTACGGAAAAAAAGCACAAGTCACATGCAAAACTGCCAAGAGTTACTTAGGTTAATAGCAACCGCTGCTGTGCTCTAATTCCGTGAACTTGGCCGAGCGAAATTTTCAAGAGCCTCACGGAGTTTTGCCGTGTGTCTTCTTGCGATTTCCAACGAGACTCACGGCAAAAATCCGCGAGGCTCTTGGAAATTTCGCTCGGCTAAGTTCACGGTATTAGAGCACAGTAGATGCTTGCTATTACCCCACTCGAACTCGTGGGATCTTCGCAAATTAGGGATGAGTAACGCTCGATGAGAATCGATTCTTTTTGCCTCGATTCCGGCAGATGGGTCGATTCCGCGGAATCGAAGAATTGAAGGTAGGAATCGATTCCGATTTCGATTCCTACTAATATTTTTGAAAATTAAAGAAAATGCAATAAATATAAGTTTCTGGTCAAGTTTTAATATAAATGTATAAGACTCAATGTTTTACTGGACACATATAGCATTAAAAGGGCAAGATCGATTATTTCGAATTAGGGTAGGGTGAGGCAGAAAGTGACAAAAATTACTCTCCTTAACCCTGTATCTAAACGAATTAAGATATTCCATTGTTTTCTGCTTTAAAATGAACGTAAGATATTAGACTTTCAAATTGCATTCATGAAATTTTTTATTTTCATTCACTTTTTATTTTATATAATTTTTTGTAAAAAATTTCGAATGGCACTTCTTGCCCCATATGCGGGGCAAAAAGTTCATAGGTATGGGGTCAAAAGTGCCAACATAAACACCACGTAATTTTTTATTTTAATTTGCACAGGATGTACATAGTTAATATTTAAAAGTAATTATATCAGTCTTGGAACAACTTACATGACTACAGACTTATTCGTCATCACTTTCGCAATTATTACAGATGAATATTGTCGACAGTCGGTTTGTCACACACTTTTCGTGGGCCCATTTTTTGCATATGTGACATTGAATCCAATGCTCGCCGGGGATGTTTTCAGAATAAGCTTCAGAACAGGTAAAAAAAAAAAAACTTATCCGCAGAACTGGAAACTACTGGAAGCAAGTTTTTTGGTCAATATTTTCCTCTTTACTTGCTTCTTTTTCTGCTTATCAGGAATTTTCTTCGCTTTGGTTTTTTCTTGCTCCTGCTGTAAAGACTTTTTTTCGGATGTGTCAGTTATTATAGCTGAACGTCGACGTTTTCTACCAACATTACCAGCGGAAGTCTGTTTACGTGTACTAGCTTTTAGAAAAGGTCTTATTACTTCTGAAGAGAATACTGCGTTGTTACCTAATATTGAAGGAAGACAGTCAGACAACTCTTCTGTAGAAGGACCAGGTCTAGGATACACGTTTTCTTGCACTTGCTCTACTCTTGTAGAAGGACAAGGTATAGGAACCGCATTTAGTTGCGTTAGTCCTACTCTTGTAGATGTATAAGGTCCAAGTGGAGGTATAACGTTCGCCTGCACTGGCTCTACTCTTGTAGAAAGATCAGGAGTAGACACGGCATTCATTTGCACTGATTCTACATTATCGGATGATTGACCTTGTCCATTTGTGGGATTAAGGCGATCAGTAACGTAAGATTGAGCATAATCGCTCTCATCAAAGACGTCTCTGTTAAAAGGATAGATTCCACATCTTTCAAAACCTTTACAAATATTGTTTGGTGTCAAAGCCAGTGGCAAAGCTGTATGAATGATCGATGAGATATTGTAAATCGTCATCGTTTTTCCAAGATTATTTCTCACCCATGCATCTTGAGCGGAAGATAAATATCTTGTAAATGGACCAAATACAGAAACGTCAAGTGGCTGCAGCTTATGGGAGCAATGTGGAGGAAAAGTAAACATGGAGATATGTAAGGTTTTTACAGAGAGATGGGAAGAATGATTATCTAGCAGAACAAGAACTGGCTCATCTTTGGTGGGTTTAACATGTTTTATAAAATTTTGCATAAATATGAAAAACTCCTCATCGGTTACCCAGCCAGATTTTTTACCTGCTCCAATGCAATCGATTGGTCCATTTCTTATAAAATAGTTTTTAAACTTTTTTCTCGGGAAAATAAACATTGGTGGAAGGAATCTACCTGCTGCAGAAACAGCGGTTGTCAGTGTCACATTGGTTCCTCTTTCTGCAGATGTAATTCATCCAATTGTTCTTTTGCTTTTTTCAGCAATGATTTTTGATGGCTTACTAACGCTAGAAACACCTGTTTCGTCCATGTTTCAGATGGGCGATGCATTGAATTCGTAGCGAAATAAAATTGTGTTTAATTTGTCATAAAATCCTGAAACATTGTTCCTATTAAATGATATAGCTCGACACAAACTGGATTTTTGGCAATTCGGATTCGTTACGAAGTGGAAAAGATTTTTATTTCATTCATACCCAAACATTCAAACGACATCAAGACAGAGAGAGGCAAACTTATCGAAAAGTGAGAAAGTCGACACGATATGCACGGAGAGAAATGGATAGTCAAACTTGGAGTGTCAAAATTTAGATAGTCAGGTTGACCATCTAGATAGTATCAACTACTATCCATAATTTTTTCCTAATAGTCAGACTGACCATAATTTTATAGTCTGTTTGAATATTTCAGAGTGTCAGGTTGTACACTCTGAGATATTAAGAATCTGCGCGCGGCTACATGGGTCACTCCGTGGGTTACCTTCTGGGTCACCTTTGGTCACTCTTATGGGTCATCACTTAGCCCGCCACTGGGAGTTTCTTACAAGCGGTGAAAATTTGGTTGGTTGATATATAAGGACCATTTCGACCGATATGCTTAGGGAATTGCGTTGTATGTAGTAGTGTTAAGTTTGGTTATAGAATTAGGGATGTATGCGTCAGATAAGTTAAGAGATACGTTTCTCGTCTATGTCTGTCTGCTTAGCAGTAAGTCTTTTTTGATTTTACTTTAGTAACTAACCTCTCTAGTTTTACACTCTGAGGATAGTAAAACTTACACTCTAGGATGGTCAAGCTGAACAGCCACTTTTTAACATTCCACAGAATTTTTTAACATTAGGTTTGACTATCTAGGGTGCTGTCCTATAGTTGAAACTCTAGTATAGTCAGTTTCACACTCCAGATAGTCAACCTGATTATCCATTTTTCTCCGTCTGGCAGGAATCCACCTAATAAAAAACCTCCAATGAAATGATGGAAATATGCCAGTAACCAATAACAGATAACTTTTAAAAAAACGACAATTTATTTTCTCTTAGCTCTGTGATTGGAATCGATATCGATTCCGACGAAGAACCGGTTCCGAAGAATCGACGTCAAGGAATCGATTCTTAGTAGGAACCGGAATCGACTTGGCCATCCCTATCGCAAATACGTTCGTGTGTTTAGGGCAACAACGCATGTCTTGCTTAAAACTCATGAAATCTTAGGAAACAAAGCAAGAGGCGCCTGCGATATGCGTCTGATATGTTATG
The DNA here is from genome assembly GCA_900474275.1 of Synergus japonicus. Taxonomy (NCBI): domain Eukaryota; kingdom Metazoa; phylum Arthropoda; class Insecta; order Hymenoptera; family Cynipidae; genus Synergus; species Synergus japonicus. The sequence continues at coordinate 19,214 of UCOH01008309.1, read as the reverse complement.
ATATGCGTCCATGTGTTAGTACCACGAACTCTCTTGCGCTAAACTTCCGATTTTTCTTTCCGTGATGGATGAGGAATCGCCGATTAACGAAATGTGTGTAAAAACTGCCTGCAACTTTGCTCAAATCTTTAAACACGTTTTTCTTGAAACTACTTTTGCCACCACTTTTGACATGATTTCTCAAGTACGAGAAATATTTTATCGTCCGAATGAGGATTATGTAAAAATTTTGTTTTTTTACTATTTTTAAGAAATTTTAAATTTTGAAAAAGAGCAAAAAATCACGTTTTTTTCACACAGTCGCCATTTGGTGAAAAACATTTTTTTTCTTTTTCCCTATTTCAGCGACATTCTTACTGATTAAGAATCTTTTTTTTCCGACAACCAGAAGGGTTGGAATCGTGTCAATACGGACGCTCCCTTTTTTCCACCCCGCCGCCTGTAACTTGTTCAATTTTCGAATTTTTTTTATTAATTTTTTTCCGTATTGTTGGAATATTAATAAATGTCCAGTAAAAAAGTGTAGAGTAAAAATATTTTTAATTTTTTTTTATCGAATTTCAAAAAACACTCAATATTTGTATCTCTAGACTAGAATACCCCCTTAATGTAGAAACAATAGTGATTTAAAGAAATTTTTAAAGAATTTAAAAAAAGTTCATGATAGTTTCAAGGTTTTATAATATTTCAATTTTTTAAAAGTATTTGAAGAGATTTTTAATGATATTAAAGAATTTTAAAGGATTTAAAAAGGATTTCAAGTGATTTTAAGTAATTTAGAAGGGTTTCAAGAAATTTTAAGTGATTCTATGGAATTTATAAGGATTTCGAAAGATTGTAAGGATTTTCCAGAGCTTTCACAAGATTTAAAAAATTATAAGATATCATGAAGTACTATAGGAGACATTAGTAAATTTTAAGAGTTTTAAAGAGATTTTCAAAAATTTAAGAGGGTTTCAAGAAATTTTAAGTGATTCGAGGGAATTTAAAACGATTTTAAAGTATTTTCCAAGATTTCAGAGATATCCAGATTTTCTAAAGGATTTGAGGAGAATTTGAAGCGATATAAATAGATTGCAAGTTATTTTAAAGAGCGTTTAAAGAATTCAGAGGAGTTTCAATATTTTAAAATAATTTACAGATTTTGTTAATTTTGTCAATGGATTTTAAATGATATTGATATTTGTGTTGATATTTTTAAGTGATTGTAAAAGAACGTCCAAGAATTTTTACAAGATTTAAAATGATTTTTGGGAATTTAGAGATATTTCAAGAGATTTAAAATATTTGTAAATATTGTAAGGGATTTTTAATCAAGTTCTAAAATGTCAAATGATTCTAAAAGAATGTGAAAAAATTAAAAAATTTTCAAGAAATTTCAATTAAAACATACCAAAGGATTTCTAAAGATTTACCAGATATTTTAAATGATGTCTAAAGAAAGAAAGGAATTTCCACAGCTTTCACAAAATTTTAAAATTATAAGATATCGTAAAGATTTAAATTGTAAGAGATTTTAGTGAATTTAAAGAGATTTAAAGTAATTTGAATGAATTTAAGAGGGGTGATTCTAGGAAATTCTAGGTATTCTATGGAATTTAAAAGGATTTTAAGATATTTTCCAAGATTTCAAGATTTTCTAAAAGATTTCATAAAAATTTCTTATTTTACAACTTTTGAACAAGTCAACATATTTAGGCTCATAAACAGCGAAATTGATAATCAGTTACCGACCAACAAGAATATGCTCAAAGCACATCGAAAAGATTATTTCTAAAAAGATATAAGATTTTTTGTATAAGATGTGGCAAGAATAATGTTTGAAAATACAGTGTTCTGCAAAAAAAATTCCCATTTTTAAAATTTTAAATTAAACAAAAATGATCAATTATTTTATGGGAGGATACCGATTACTGGAAAAAAAATATACAGGGTGTTTCTCGAGTTATCTGCCAACGTGAAACTACAAATACTAGAGCAAAAACTATGTCGAAAACTCCCAAACAAATTGTTGAAAAATGCGTAGTTTTCAAACTACAGAACAACAAAGTTGATCAATCAGAATTACAATACTAGTTCTCACACATTCCACGCGTGGGTGGTAGTCAACTTTATTGCTCTATAGTTTGAAAACTACGCATTTTTCAACAATTTGTTATGGGAGTTTTCGACTTAGTTTTTGCTCTAGTATTTGTAGTTTCACGTTGGCACATAACTCGAGAAACACCCTGTATATCGGTTCCATACGTTCAAAAAAGTTGAATTATGTAAAGGTATGAACTTGCTCAATTTTCAAACACTCTAATTTCTCCATGATAGGAAAATCCACATAAACAATTGCAAATCTCCATTATAAATAAATATTTTTGAGTTTATTTATCGTGAAATAGAATAGTTATTCTCATGAATACAGCTAAAAGAAAGATAAAGACAATAATTTTATATTTAATAATCTGTAGATGGAAAAATGGACGGATTGAAAAAAATATAAGAAAACGAAATGGAAAAATAACAACTTGTAAATATTTTGATATACACGTTTTATTATTTACTAAAAAAGATAAATAACTGGAGCACATATGCAGCACGATTTCGATGTGCGTTCTAAGAACATCGGGTTGCGGCAGCGCATAAATTTGTTGTAAAATATCCTTTTCTAAAAAAGACATGGATTTCAGACAACTTCACATTGCATTCCACATTTCGTGTTACTTTTCAGCTAACTTCATGCGTAGTGCGCTAACCTTATTGGTCAATTCATATGGCGCGTGAATTTAAATTCTCATTTCAGTTTCTATAGACGAAACACGCGCGCCGAAGCGCGCGGCCTAAGTTCATATCAATATAATCTAAAAATTTTCGTTCCGATGGAGAAATGCGTTAAAAGAATGAAAAAAATTTCTGTTCAAAATCTTTTTCACTAAAGTAATAGTTCAATCGGTTCATTCACTTCTGTTTGTCGGAGTTTTTCTATTTCAAAAATTATTTTCAAATTGTAAATGTTTTATTATTATAATTTTATTTTATTATTTAGTGTGCCTTACGTACAGTTTTTTTCCTTTGATCCTAAGTTCCGCGATCTAATTGCTTAGAAATAAATTGACTTGTATAAACCGAGGCGGTCCCGTTGACCGAAAGTAATAATTAATAATTTATTTTACCTTTAATAATTTACACAATTTTTGAGATATTTAAACGATTCTTGCACCAAATTCTCAGAAATGACAGCCGGGTTCAGAGATATATAGGAAAATTAAAATACAAAATAACCTTTTTGAGTAATAAACAAAAAACAATTTTATACATCAATATGTCTATGGAAATTTTTATACATGTTCTGACATCTTTTGAAATCAGTCGAACAGCCTTCGAAACCTTGAAATCAGTTATACACTAAAAATTATGAAGCCTTCGTTTTAAAAGGCTAGACTCTCGATGCCTAGTAACTGAAATAGTATAAAATAGCAAACTGAAGAATATTGATCAAAAAGTATAAACACCTGGAAAAAAAATTGACAACCATTTACGCTCTCCTAAATTTTGATTACTCACAATGGGAATTTATAAGAAAAAAAAATGAAAATGAATTTGCTCGAGATTGAAATTTATGTGGATGAAATAAAAATTTATTAGAGGGAAGTAAATGGTGATTCTGGTATTATCAGTTGGGTGAAATCAGGTCGATAAATTTTTAGAATAGAGGAGAGAAGAAAGGGAAAAAAGGAAGAAAGTAAAGTTGTGCTGCTGTACGGTGACGTTTTCCATTTCCCAAGGAACTAATTTCGATCGCCTAGCAGTAATTCGCGATAATTCGCAACCGAAATTGCATCGGTATACATAGAAAATATAACATACAACGGGGGATTAGTTCAGGCTATTACCTGCACGGACTGCAGGCTTTGCAAGTTGCAATGTGCAGAGTAATTGCTGCAGGGGTACCAGGCAAGAGGATTGCTGGAGCCATCGACATGCTTCGGGAGCTCGGATACGGAATGGAATGAATAAAGACTACCGCGGTTCGCGATCAATACTTCGTATGCAAGCACACGAGCCGAAGCGAAGCACGTGCTTCACAGCTGCTTTGTTTTTTCTTCTCCTGAAGCCTGAAGCCTGCAGCCGCTCCGGGTGACTAAACCTCCAAGGAAACAGCTTAAGACGATCACTCCAAAACAAATTTCACCAAATAAATATGTTCGCAATCTTAACCGATATCCATTATTATTTTTTTGAAAAAGTAAAAATTGTGGATAAAAACAGGGTTATTTAATTTGGCTCATATCGTAAGTAACAAATGCCCTTAAATTAATTTTAAATTACTTAATATCCTGTACAATATCTTAAAATCCCTTTAACATCCTTTAAAATCTGGTTAAAGTCCCTTAAATTTCGTAAAATTACTTGATGTACTTTAAAATTTCACAAACTATATTATCTCATTAACTATATCATATGTCTTGAAATTACTCAAAATACTATAAAATCTCATTAAATCTATTAAAACGTCTTAACATCCCGTGAAATTTTGTAAAATTCCTAAAAATCTCTTAAAGGCTTCTCAAATTACTTAAAATTCCACAAAATATATATAGTCCAGGCAACTGGTACTTTTTTCCGTAATAATTCCCAGACGCAATTTTTTTTTTGGAAATAGCTTCTGAATGGGGTCCTGAATGACCCTTAAAAATGTGTGCCGTGGATCGTTTGCCAAAGGGTGTTTTTTTTTAAAAAAGAATTTTCAAAAATCAAGTTTGCGTCAACGGACCATTTCCATTGCGTTGTACAAAAAAAGTTCAAATTAAAAAAGATAATGTGCAAAATTCTAAGAAAAACAAAAAAAGCGAACATTCTATCTCTAATAGGTTTCGAGTTACAGACATTTTAAAAAAACACTTTTTTCTGAATTTCGTCGAAAAATCACTACTTTTTGTAACATTGTCTCATTTTTCCGGGCAATTTCCCTCTGCGGAGTTTTCTTGTAACAGGGTGTTCTATGGGAAAATTATGATAGTGATGCCAGAGAATGAAATAAACTAAACAAAACTATGCGTCTATTAAAAAGAAAGGATCTTCTGGTGCCAGTAGTACGTGATTTATGATCTCTCAAAAACTCCCTTTTTTCCATTTTTTCACTATAATTCAAAAAATTGGGACTTTCAAATATACCTCGTTTCTTTTTGATCTGCGGACGAAACGCAGAGGAAATAAATTAAAATAGACTCAATTCTGCGTAAAATGAAAAAAGAGGATATCTTAGCTTTAATAGGTTATGAGTGGACCTTATAGGAAAGTGACCTTTCTTAAATATAATCATCTGAGTGCACCATGCTCTAAATTCTAGCTCTAAATTTAGTAAAATATACATCATTTTTTATTAATAAACAATGAGTTTTTTTATAAAAAAATTATATAAACATCTTTTTTTAATAATTTGTTAAAAATTTTTCAGTAATTTTATATAATTTTTTTATAAAAAACTCATTGTTTATTAATAAAAAATGATATATATATATATATATATATATATATATGCAGGAACCAAATGATTAATATTCTTTTTGCAGCACAATTTTGAAATACTTGTGTTTCGTTTAAAAAATTATCAACATCTTAATGGTAGTTACTTAAATATCACTCAATAAACAGCTTCAAAACGCTATCTCTCATAAGAAACAATGTTAAGTATGACGAAGTGAAAAACGTTAAAAACTTACTTATAAAGTACCCTGGGTTTCTGAAATTTAAACTGAGTACTTTTGGTGATCATATTTAGATATCGTGAAAGTTTGATTGAAATGGTAATGAAAATTCTTCTACCGATGGTACCTCCTTAAAATTACTTTCTAATTCCATAAAATCTCATAATTCTGATTATAAATGATCTGTAAATCAGGGGTGGACCCAGAAACAATTTTTGGCGGGGGGAATTAATTTTTACCTAAAATTTAGAAATAATGTTTTTTGGCTTAGTTTATAGTGAACAGTTTAAAATAATAGTAAAAAAAATTGACCAGTTACTTGTTTATTTTTAATTTTTTTTTCTAATATTGAAGGGCGAATTGAATTTCCTTATTTGATTTTTCTCACTCAACATTTTTTTCACAGTACTGAAGCTCTTGGAGGGGGACATTTCCCACATTCTCCCCCCCCTGGATCCACTACTGTGTGAATATTCGTATACATATACATATAATAAATAAGTTATTAAAAATACGAGTATTAATACATTAAAAACTGATATGAAAAAACACATGAAAAGTTTACTACAAGTAATCATTTTAATTTCTCGAATAATATTCACTAACCTTAGGTATATATGTTCAAATATTTTTTTGTTTCACTAATAATTTATTTTTCACATCAAAATAATTATTTTCTATATCTTTATATAACCTTTTTATTAGTAATCGGTTTGACAACGAAAATAGTAGACGCACAATAGTAATTTACGATACAAGTGCGTAAATCAGGTGATTATTACGAGTGTGTAGTTTGCAGCATTTGCCTACGGCTGGAAGCACACTCGTAATTATCACCTGTTTTACGGACGTGTACCGTACACTATTTTTTGCAACACCCAACCGAAAAAGTTGCAGTAATATAATAAATTGTGTAGCTTAGGTTAATTGCTTACGAGAGTTATCTGGTTGTGATTAAAGTCACCAATTTGCGAAAAATGTGTAAAATTGTCACCTGTGCGTAAAAGGTATACTACCAAAGGTAGTAAAGAAAGTACGGTGACGTTACTGAGCTGTAAAGACCTACTTTACACATAACTTAGGGGCACATAAAGTGCAACTTTAGAGGTGGGTGTTGCAAAAAATAACATAAGGAGTACGCACCCCGTAAACCCAAATGGCCGCGTGTTTTCCGACATTTATAAAATTTAGTGGAACTAGCGCTCCTTGTGGGAAAGTATTGAAAAATTCTCCCATTGTTCAAAATCGTAACATTTTTACCAATGGGAGAATTTCTCAATCTTTTTCCGCAAGGGGTGCTAGTTCCACTAAATTCAATAAATGTTAGAAAGCACGCGGCCACGCGCTCTGGGAGGCGTAACCAGCGATGAGAATCGGATCATTTTTCCGACAATACGTTTTTCTATAATCGCGACGGCCATAGACCTATGGCAAACCTAGAACCGTCGCGACTATAGAAAAACGTATTGTCGGAAAAATGAGCCGATTCTCATCGCTGGGTGTAACCCCCTTGTAATAATAATAATAATAATAATAATAATAATAATAATAATAATAATAATAATTTTGTTTTTTGAGAGGAGGTGAGAATGCAGTTTACGCACAGTGTGTGGGGCTCAGCCTATAGACGGCAATACCCACTAAACTCACCTCCTCTTTAACCCCGGAAGACCACCCTGGCATCACTTTCGCATTACATCAGGGTGGGTTCGTATACTTCGCTGGAGCGCCTCCTGGTTTTGTCCAATTAGGGTACTGGTTGTAGGTTATCCTCGATCTTCTTTTGGCGCAATATTGTCTCTACGTATGCAGAGATTGCTTCCCAGGCCTCTTCGTTTTCCAGTATGACATTGACGATGTTCTCTGGTGTCAGGTGCCCTAGTACCGTCTCCAACCTGAACCTTGGGGCGGCCCAGCGATTGCACCGAAATAATAATAATAATAATAATACATTATTACTAATTATGCCAAAAAAAAATTCACTGAATAAGTAATGGTTTATTAATTTGAGATTAATTATCTTACAAAATTGCAGGAATGATAGCGGCTTACATCTGATGATAATAGTGATATAATGATACTATTCTTTCTTTGGGGTGAGAATCGCTAATTCCGAATAACATTTTTGTGGAGGCCATGGGTGAATGAGGGTGAATCTTGGGAAGTAGGTCGTCGCCGTAGTTTCGTGGCAGACGACGTCGATGTTGTCGTTGTCGACAAAAGCCGTCCCAATGCCGCCGCGTAGGTGGAGCAAAGTTAGGCTCGAGTGTGTGGAAAAGTTGTCTGTCGATCGGTTCTCGACCTCTCCCACTTGTTCCGCGTTCCTTGCCTTGCCATTCACTTATTCGCATTCCTTCTTTCATTCTACTGCCCCGTTCACGACGACGAGCCTCGGCCTCCATGTGCTTGACCTCTTCATCCACCCACCCTCAATACACGGGCGCACATAGTCCAAAACAATGACATGTGACTTTTTTTTCAACGACCTCAAAGTGCATTCCGAGGCATTTTAATCCGTATAGTTTAGGTTTTACTAGAAGAGACGATGATTTCCGTTTACCATTTCCTTTTAATATTTTCCCTTGCCATTTCCCTTTATTCTTTCCCTTTTCAATTTCCTTTTAACATTTTCATTTGCCATTTCCCTTTACCATGATTTCTGATTTCTATTTCCCTTTACCATTTCCTTTTACCCTGATTTCTCTTTACCATCTTTCTTTTCCATTTCTCTTTACCATTTTCCTGTACCATTTCCCTTTTACGTTTCTCTTTACCATGATTTCGGTTTACTACTTCCCTTTATCATTTACTATTCCCGTTAAACGTTTCCGTTTACCACTTCCCTTTAACATTTTCCTTTGCCATTTCCCTTTTCCCACATCATGGTAATTAACTCATCACAATACTTCTACACTACACTCTCGCGGTTGTCCCATTCTCGTTAATACCCCCGGTATTATATATATATAGTAGGCAAGAGGTCCGCAGGGTATCGCTCGAATTCAACGCTTCCAACTCATTCGCGTTAGTCCCCAACCCAACCCAGACGGGGACTATCTCGAGAGATTTGGAAGCGCAAAAAATTTCAAAATTTGCATTTACGCATTTACTTAATTTTTACCAAACTCACACACACACTACCGTATGCACAATTAATTTCTATTGTAAATATATCATAAGGCGATAAATTATCTTTGAACGACCATGAACTTATAACGCATTCCAAGCTAATCCGATTGTTTACAAACATTGTCGGCAGACCTCAAGTCTAAATTTCCCAGCTTCCCAAATTCATACGATTCCTTGGCGTCTAGATTAAAGATTTAAGTTTTATGATGTATTTATTAACTAGCAGAAATTCACTTGATATTATCCCGGATTTTAAGAGATCTTAAGGGAAATTATTATTTATCCGGTCCCTACCGTACCGAAATTTTCTTCTCTGCAACGTTACTTTTAAATTTATTGAGATTCTAAATATTTACATTTATAGAAAAAAACATTTTTTCCAACATTTTTTTACAAAATTTTAAGACAAGATAAACATATCTTAGCATATTTTGTTTAATTCTAGGGATTTTCAATTTGATATCAATAACCTTAGGTGACTTGGTCTCTGAAATTCCTATAGTGAAATTCCTAACTATTTAATTTCCATCACTATTTCCTATAGTGAAATTTTCTAACCTGAAATTTCTATAGTGTGTGTCAGACACACATACAGACATTGACAGGATGATCGGCGTCGGAATTTATACAAGGTATATGATTATCAGATTTGCACCCATATTTTCTTTTAATTAAAAAATTGACGGACCAAGTCCTCTAAGGTCAACCCTAATTTCCCTTTAGAACTCGAAAAAACTTTGCAAATGCCGTTTTTTTCTCCTCAAAAAGTCGACAAAATTTTGTCTACATATTTCGCGACCCTCCAGCATCAGCCTTAATGGACTTTAATGAATTTGAAGAGCTGTTAAAATAATTTTGAAAGATTTCATAGACATTTTCATAGAAACTTTCAAAGATTTCCGAAAATTTTTAGACTTTGCAAGGAACTCAACGGAATAAAAAGACTTTCAAGGATTTAAAAATATTTCTAGAGAACAAAAAATTACTTTATTCCACGTCACACATTTAAGCTTCTTTAAGGCGATGTAAGATTTACCCGATCCCTATATTACCGAAATTTTTTTACCTGCCTCGCTATGTCTACATTTATTGAGATATCAAATTGAAAATTCTTAAAATTGACGTTAAAGTATAAAGGTACGTTTCTTTTGTCCTAAAGATTAACATTAAAAAAAAAAAATTTATTTCAAAAATTTTTTTTATTTTTATAATTTAATACCAGATAAACATACCTTAGCATATTTTCGTTAATTTTAGACATTTTCTTTTTAATATCTCAAGAAATGTAGACGCAGTGTTGCAGAGAAAAAAATGTCAGTAAGGTAATTATCTTTATTTTTGTGTTCCAGTTATAAATTTAAATAAAGAATTGGATTTAATTCAATTCAGTTGAAGTTAAGTATGAGCAGCACATACATTTAATGGGATAAAAGCTGCAGCTGCTAGAAAAAATAGCATAATACGGGTATCAAAGCTATGTCGAGAAAAAAAAATGGGAAAACCCGGGAAAAAGAGCGCATCTCGTATAATTAATTATATTTTGTGATATACGATGATTCACCTGGCAGAAATATTTGCAGGAATACGAAACTTGTGAAAGGACACGCAGCTTGCCAAAATTGCGTGCTACATACTCTATTCACTCCTGCGTTTCTCACGAGCGCTTGAAAAATTACCAGAGTTGCTTTTGAGGACGAGAAAAATGATAGGACCTCTTCTCTTTTAAAGAAATCCTACTTAGAGGAAATACACTCATATCCCGATCGAGGGCACTCCGATCGAGGGCACATTTCACGCTTGACTGATTCTACGTCCGTCCCCCCGAGCGTCCCTCGACAGCCAACACTGAATAGCTCGAGCTATTTTAATCCCATCCGATCGAGGGCATTCGAGCGGTGCCGTCGATCGGGAGATGAGTGTACTCAAGTGGCTCTTTGTTCACCAAAGAAAAGAAGAGAATCGTTAAGGGATGACGCTTTTAAGGCCATTTACCCGATCCCTACCTTACCGACATTTTTTCTGCAACGCTACGTCTAAATTTATTGAGATATTAAATTGAAAATTTCTAAAATTGAAGCTAAAGCATTAAGGTAAGTTTATCTGGTCCTAAAAATTGACATTTATAAACAAAAATTTAATAATTTTTCTTTATTTTTACAAAAATTTAAGACCAGATACCTAGCAGATTGTCATTGATTTTAGAAATTTTTAATTTGATATCGCAATAAATGTAGAAGCCCGTAGAAATAACGTCGCGGTGAAAAAATCTCGGTAAGTTAGTGATCAGGTAAGTCTTACATGGCCTTAAAATTATTTAATATTTTTTAAAACATTTAAAAAAATATTTTTGTTTCATTTTTAAATTACATGAAAGTCATTAAATTCTATTGAATTATTTTGAAATTTCCTAAAATCACTTGAAAACTCTTGAAATATTCTTGAAGTCCGTTGCAAATATTTCTACGAAACCAAAATTTAATTTAAAAATTTACAAAACTGTCCGCATTCATCTAACCGATTTGCTTTTCTTTGTTTCAGGTAAGCAAATTTCAAAATGATAATTTTCCTTGAAGAGCTGCCCTGGGTAAGAAGAAAAATCGACAAATTTTTATTTTTAAAAAATACGTATTGTTCAATTAGTGAACTGTTTTTAGCTTACTTTTTAATTATTCTTATATTATTTTTACTTCAATTTTAATTATCCATATTATCGCAAGCTTTTTACGATACCAAAAATCGGAAAGAAATTTTGCGGCCACCGGGATTCAAACTTGTCTCTAAACTCTAATCTTTTGCTAGGCCAACAAAAATACCCAACTAGGAAGAGAAGGAGAAGGGACAATTTGGAGAGTATGATGACACGGAGAAGGGTGAATTTGGAGGGAGGAGGGGGTGGTTGGAAGAGTAGGGTAGAGGGGTACATTTGAAGAATTTAGGGAGAGGGGGAAGAATGAACAATGCTGGAAGAGGAACAACGTTTTTAAATATTAAAAATTAGTATCTAAAATAAAGAAAAAAAAAATTAAAGTTAAATATATAAACTTCTTATTGCTTCCTCTATGCGGAAGCAAATCATATTTGCTTACAGGAAGCAAAGTGCTCATTAAATGAGCACAAAAGTTGATATAACTTTATAGCTAGTTATGTGTGTGTGTGTGCGTGTGTGCGTCGATCGAGCAATTTCTTGAAAACGCGCAGAGATAAACTGATGTAATTTTATTATGAAATAGTTATTCCACTGTATACCTAGTTTCGCAAAATATTTAATTTTAAAAGTTTTACGTTCTTTTATAATTTTCGTAAAATTCATTTTTCCACTATAACATCTCAAATATTGAAAATTTAAAACTGGTGTAAGAGAAATGAAAATTCTTTTCATCATTGACCTATATGATTAATGCATTTCATTAAAAAATAAGGACGTTATTATTAATTTTACTGTTTGAAACGAATTTATCCAATACAAATTCTCAAATAATCAAAATTTAAAGCTAGTGTAAAGAATACTTAATGCTTCCTCTATGAGGAAGCAAATCAAATTTTCTTACAGGAAGCAAAGTGCTCATTGAATGAGTACAAAAGTTGATACAACTTGGCAGCTAGTTAAAGAATTTAAATATTCCTCGTGAAATTAAAAAAAATTTCTAAATTTATTTTTGATTTTTAAAGGATTTCACGAGGTTTTTATGATTCGTAAAAGATTCTGGACGTTTCTAAGAATTTTATGAAAATTTCAGGAATTTTAAGATATTTTAAAGCTTTTCGTGGAATTTAAAGAATTTTAAATCATTTGTGGGATTTCATTAAATATTCAAGAAATTTGAATGGATGTCGAGGAATTTCAAATGATTTCAGATTTCATTCAAGAGATTTCTACGACTGTTTGGAGATTTTTACGAATTTCAAGTGATTTAAAAATTTGTCCTGAAATTTTAAAGGACTTCAAAATTTGTTTATATTTTAAAAATATTGCGTAGAATTTTAGGTTGACTAATTTTTTTTCGCTTATTGATTTCTTACATGTGCTTGTGTTAGTTTTCCCACGACCTTGATTGTAGACATAGTCTTTTTCTGCATCGATCTTTTTTTTTCTGAGGAAAAGCTGCGCTAACGAGAGCTAATTATATCCACAGCAATGACCAGTCCACCTGCAACGGGTTATGAAGTTTTTTGTTAGATTGTGGAAACTTCGATGATCCCCCAGATCTTTAAAACGCAGACCAAATTATTGAAATATAACTCTTTAATTAACAGAGTGCTTACCTGTGCAGAAATATTGATGCGGTTCTGACAGGGTCCTGATCAGTTTTCCCTACCTCTGATATGGCCCTAACCAGCTTAACTAGCAAGGCCCGCACAATGCTTTGTAACGATTTGGCCCTACTGCAGGAAAACTGTCCAGGGCTCTATATCAGTTTACCTATTATAAAAAAAGGTATTCATTATACAAAAAAATCTGCCCGCTTACGCGGGCACATTCTCATGCGCACGTCGCGCTTCGCGCTCCATATTTCATTTAAACCTCGCTAATTCGGAAAATTATGAATTAGGTGTAAATAATAGTCGGTAAAATGAACTTCGGTAGAATGTAAATTAGGAAAATTAAAATTTGAGGGATGATATTCATATGTCTCGTCAACTGTGCCGGAATTTAAGGAAATCCAGGACTTGTCCTTGATTTTATTTCTGATGCAGGAATTGCATTTCATTTTAATTAATTTTAGTACCAATAAAGGGGAAAATGTTGTACGCCATTATAATCTTTAAAGGACATTAATTTTACGAGCCCCTCTTGTAATCCATTAAACTCATTTAATGTCCCCAGTTATATTTTATCTTTAGTATAAACTTTAACTACATTTGATCGGATTTGATCTGAAATATTCTGTAATAGGCCAGTGAGCACGAATACCTCAAGACGTTTTTAGAACGTCTTAAGTCAGGCCAAATAATGTTATAAAATCATACAATGTTCCAAAGACATTTTTAGTACCATTTTGGAAGATTGGACGTTTTCAGGAAGTTCTTTAGACTGACTTAGGACGTTTTTTTGGACGTTCTAAAAACGTTCTTTTATTTTCGTGGCCAATGGGAAGTTCTCAATTAAAAGGTTGAATAAATTTCTCGTCACTTTTCAATTTGCATTTTTCCTCTACGATTTTAATTTGAATATAATAAGGAGACATTGTCTCCAAGAAAAGGAATGTCGCTTCCAACCGGAACTAGCAACCAATTGTGTCCCAATGTTCTCCTTGATGGAAATTTTCCATTTCCGTTCCTTCAAATATATTCAAGAAACTCTGTGGTAGTTGAGGTGTATAAACTCAGATTTCAGATTTTTTTCACCTATTCCTGTTTTTCTTGTTTTTATTTTTTATTTATTAATTCTTTTTCTTTAAATAAGGATTGATAATTAACTTTTCTGGTTGAAAATTTAAATTTTCAGCTGAAACCCCATTTTTTGCTTGTTAAAAATTCAAAAATTTTTTGTTAAAAATTAAATTTTTCATTTTACAATCCATTTTTTGGTTGAAAATATACTATTTTGTTTTAAAATTGTAATATTCAGTTCTAAATTGAACTATTCTATTTTTTTGTTGTTGAAAATTCATCTTTTTAATTGGTAAGTAAATTACGTATTCTGTTGAAAATTCAATTATATTCTTATAGTTGGAATTTAATTTCTTTGTAAGAAATTCATTTTTTTTTATTAAGAGATAAAAAACTTCTTGGAAAATGTATCTTTTTGGTTGAAATTAAAATATTTTTTTGAAAATTAATTCTTTTTAATTAGATATTTAACTTTGTTTAAAAAAAAAAGCATTACAAATTTTTCAAGTCAATGATAATAAAAGACCAAAATAAAATAATCATAAAATAAAAGTATAATAAATAAATAATGCATAAAATATGTACTTCCAATATAAATAAACGACACAAATTAAAAATAATTTTCGTCAGCATTATCGACAATGAAAAGTCAAGACAGGCTTTGATTGCTTGACAGGAATAAAAAATCGCTTCATTTCCGGTCTGTTTTTTTTTTACGATAAAGAATGACCGTCGAGAAAAACGCATTCTGCTCTCTATGATAAAAGTAAATAATGTTGAAAAAAGTGTCATTTTGACACTAAGTACTGATGAGGGTTAATTTTCTTCGAAGAGTTAAATAATTTATCTTGCGTTATTACTGTTATTTATTTATTTACTTTATGAATTATTTGCTTCTTTTTTAAAGGAAATGGACCAACTTTTCAGAAGTTATTCAGAATACCAGTATATATTTTTTATTTTTTCACAGGTGTTTGTTTGGTACCATAAAAATTCCAGACAGCTTAGAGACTATTAATGACTCATCTCCGAAAAAAGTGATAGTCACAAGATCTTACACACTCTTACCCAATGAACATTTTGTAGGATATTATCTATCTTAAAAAAGAGATGTTACCAATATATCGAACACATTGTTGTCGAAAACCTGATTGATTCCTTTGGAAATTGCGCAAATTTGTGTGAATGTATAATGTAATATGAAAATTATCTTCAGACTATTTATTTTCGTTGCCAAAACGATTATTAATAAAACGGTTATATAAAAATAGAAAATAATTTAAAGTAATAAAAATTATTATTTTGATGTAGAAAATAAATTGTTAGTAAAGCAAAGAAGTATTTCAAGATATGTATCTAAGGTTAGTGAATATTATACGATAAATTAAACAGATTACTTGTAGTAAACTTTTCATGTGTTTTTTACATTCTCATCAGAAAGAATGTATTATATTTGTGTAAAATTTGACCATCTCATTTTTTGTTAAATCTTCACGTTTTGTGACCCCCGGAACCCGTAAAACATGGTTTTGCCACTGTGTCCGCGCGCGCGCGCGTGTGACTCTGTGTGTGAGTGTGTGTGTTTTTATCTTTCGTTCACGATTACTTTCGAAGGAATTAACCGATTGGATTGGCCTTTGGTATACTCATTTAGTGTCTTAAAATGAAGGTCGAGTTCGTTGGCCAGCCATTTTTGATGAAAATTAAAAAAAGGTAGAGCATTTTGAAAATTTGAAAAAAATTAATTTAAAGCCAAATAACGCACGATATGAAAAAAAGTCAAAGGATGAAAAATATATATTTTTGATCGCCCTATACAGGACTCACGTGAGGATTTTCTGATTTTTCTTGAAAAATCAAAAATTCAAATTTTTTATATCTGTTTTTAATGTACTAATACTCGTATTTTTAGTATATTATTTATTATATGTATAATATGTATTCCTATACTTACAGATCAGTTACCATCAGAATTATGAGATTTTATGGGATTATAAAGTAATTTAACCTTTTGCGGCATAGTAGGACGTTCAGCGTCCCACCTTTTTACATTCTCATCAGAGAGAATGTATTAGATTTGTGTAAAATTTGACCCCCCCAGTTTTCATCAAATGTACACGTTTTGGGACCCCCTGAACCAGAAAAACATGTTTTTACGAATGTGTCTGTCTGTAGATTTTAGTTTGTTAGCACGATAACTTTCGAAAGAATTGATCGATTGGATTGTCCTTTGGTATACTCTTTCAGTGTCAAAATTTAAAAAAATGGAGAATTTTGAAAATTTTTTAAACCACTTGTTTTTTAATTTAAAAATTCTAATGACGGATGCTCGTATTACTCAAAAAGACGAACAATTTTTCTTAATGACTTTTTTGGATAAAAAAAAATTGAAAGACTTATAATATTTTGAAAATCCCAAAAAATGAAATAAAACTTGAATTAGAAGCCAAACAACACAAGATATGAAAAAAAGTCTAAAGATGAAAAATGTTTCTTTTTGAACACTATATAGGATAGCCATAATAACTTCTTGAATTTCCTGAAAAAATCTAAAATTCAAATTTTGAGCCAAATAACGCAAGATACAGAGAAAATGATAAGAAACATAATTATTTGTCTTGAAAAGATCTACAAGTTTTCCTTTGGCTATTTTTCAATAGAATAAGTAGTTTTTGTTTTAATTATGAAAAATATTGTTAAACAGAGTCGAGCGCGAAACGCGAGTGCCCTGATGAGGATGTGCACCTTAAGATTGATAGAACCTTAAGTAAATTGCATGTCTTTTGCATTCAAAGCTGTAGTTTAATTTAATTGAAATAAACATAGGTAAAAACGTTCTGTAACGCACAAGCTTCACGAAGGGTACAAGCGCGAGAAGCGCGACCACCGAACTATATTATTGGATGCCCCGCGCGATCGAGTTTTCAAATTAACGAAAAGAAAAAAATACCGAAAATACTAATTCACAAATTATATATTTTTCGAAATTTGAAATATCGCCGAATAAAAATCCGGAAGCAGACATTTGAAGTGATTTTAACATATTTCTAGGAATTTCAAATATTTTACATTATTTCAAACAATTAAAAAAATTTTTTTTCATTGCCAAAGAATTTCAAGAGATTTTAAATGATTTAACAAATTTTGAAGGGTTCTCAATAGATTTCAAGTAATTAAAAATTTTTAAAATTATTTGAAGGCATTTAGAATGATTTTCAAACTTTTTAACGAATTTGAAAAGATTTTAAAATATCTCAAATGAATTTAAATTTATTTTTGAAATGTATAGATGTTTGAAATACAAATCATCTAAATGTCAATACAGCGAATAACAATCCGCTTGGAACTTTTTTTTCACGATCATGTCCTCTTATTCAAATTCATGTCAGGGACTTCCATTGATGGAGAAAACTGCATTCATTTCTCAGATTTATTTTTCATGAATTTCAAGGGATTTAAAAGTAAAGGATTTTCAATAAATAATTTTACAATTTTCGTAATTTTTAAAGGGAATTTGAATTTTCACAAGATTTTAAAAGATATGTGTAGCTTTTAAAAGTATTTCAAGTAATTTCAGTTGATTTCAAGACATCCCATGGTGCACGAATTTCCCAACACGTTTTTAGGATGTTTTTGGAACACTGAACTTTTTTTGGAATGCATTTCTGGGTTACTATTCAGCTATAAATCGTAATTAATTTTTGATTTGTGTACTTTTGAACGTTAAGACCACTGACTTTTGGATTTTTTATATTAATTAAAAAAAAAATATAAAATTATATAAAATTAATTATATGAAAATATAGTACAACCTCGCTAAAAGGTACCCCGATAAGAGGATTCATGGCCTTGATGAGCTCCGAACCTTCCTCAACTACATGGAGAATGCTTTTATTAAAATTATTTTTCTAATTTGCATATATATATCATTTTTAGAACTAAAAAATAAAATCGCATCGAATATTTTTTTTCGTGTTTTAGATACAAAACAAATAGACTCGTATTTTTTTATTTCAATATGATATGCAAACTTTTCAAGTTACAACTTTTTAAACATCTGGAGTAGAAAAAATTAGGTATTTTTTTAAATCTTCCAGTTCGTAAACTATTTCCTGGAAAACAATGAAATTTTCAGGTAAACTCGAAGATTACATACGAGCCATTCCATACAAAATTTACAATCAAAATTTTTTTCGCGCGAAATATTTTTTTTTGTATTTCGACATGATATTTAAAATTTCGGAGTTGTGACTTTTCAAACTTTTCACGCTCGAAAAATCTACCTTTAAATATTTGCGAATAAAAAAAAAATATTCGACTAAAAAAATAAGTGGCTGCAGTAAAATTTAGAATTTTCTCTCAGCTTTTCAATAAGCATTACAAGAAATTCATTAGACCAATTGTTTATAAAAATATGGCCTATTTTAATAAACAAATAATTTTTTTTCAACTTTGGAACTAAATTTTTTTTTATTGTAAAATTTACTTTAGACACTTTAGTCACTACTCCCAAAATTTGGGAATGGACCGTTGAAAATTTTGTCTGTAATAAATTTTTGAACTTTAGCTCTTGCGCTCGAACCACGCGCGATCAACCGATCGTACGTGCTTCAATGCATGGTGCAACTTGTCGCGCCCTTATATTGCGCTCCACGCGTGAAGTCATTTTCGTCTGTGTGCTTTTTAGAAGTGTTGAGCAAAAATTTTTCTAACATGTCAGAATCAAAATTTAAACATGTGTGTTGTAATCCCTTCAACAAAGAACATCATACTGGAAAAGAACAGAAAAAAAATTTGCGTCATGTTTCTTCTTCGTCGCTTGAAAAATTAGATTGTTTAAAACCTGACGATGTTTTGTGTCCACCGTGTAGAAAAAAAGTGGCGGAAATCCCTAAAAATCTTCGTGAGTAATTCAATTCTTTTTTTTATTGAATTTTATTTTTTATGAGATTTTTCCATTTAAAATTTATGTTGCTTTGTCAAAAAATTAGACGTGGACGTTAATCTTGTTAGTGGTGACAGATGTGAATCTGATCATTCTGATGATAATAATAATAA
>UCOH01008306.1:0-13039 GCA_900474275.1 Synergus japonicus | reverse complement strand
CTAGAAAATAGGGATCATTACTTATATTAAAATGTACAAGAAGGAGTGTTGAGATTTAATTGCTCTCACTTGCTTCGGTTAAAAGCCATTTGTATTATTTTAGTGTAAATAAAGATCAATTTAGTGAAGCGTGGGAGAACGAGTGAATGGACTAGAGTTGTTTAAAATCCTAAACAACGCCTGAATAAATAAATAGTGCCCACTGGGGAAGAAACGGATCATCGATTGTAGCTCCGCTTCATCCCTGATGGTAGATATTAAGCGAACGACAGGAAGGTAAAGTAAATCTATCGTTCCTAATTTTTGTACTTCTCTTTTTTCAATTATAATTTTATATATGATCTAAACCATCTCATGTAAACAAAGGAAACAATTGTTAATTGAATTCGGGGGTTTTCAGAATATATATATATATTAATTTAAATTGCAAATATAACAACTTATTTATTTATTTAACCTCCCATTTGATATCAGATTTTAATCCTCGGATGAGGAATAGAGTAATCTTATCCCGCAAAATAATAAAAGAAATAGATCTTCTATTTCTTCTTTTCTGTAACTCTCCGACCAGCCTAGCTTTCCTATTTGTTTAATTGACACCCCTTTTTCATTTAGGGAATTATTGGTTCGTAACAACTAAATTAAGAAAGGATAATGGGAAGCTAAAGGTGTGAAGAAGACAATCGAGGATATTTTTTTTATTATTTACATCATTTTCTTTTTTTTTTGTTTTATTTTTAATATTTGCATTCTTTTTTGAAACATTAAGCAAGTTCAGAAATGATAATGGGAATCTAAAGGTGTGAAGAAGACAATCAAGGATATATATTTTTTTTATTATTTACACCATTCTTTTTACTTTTTTATTTTCATAATTCTTTTTTTGTCACATTTTCTATGGTTTTTAAACTAATATTTATGCAATTTATGATTACGGTTATGTGAGTAGTAGTAGATAATTTATCTTAATAATAATTATAGTATGATATTTGTGAGTTGTAATAAGAGTAGATAGAAAAAGAATTAAAATTAATCTATCTTATAATTATTATTAAAATAAGAAATAATTGCTTTTGTATCCTTTCTTCAACAAACTTATTTTTATTGTTCTTATACATTTGTGAACTCTACATTATTATAAGTTCCCCCTAGGTACTTTATTCGCAGCTTCTTCGGGACGGCGGCTTCTTGCATCTTCTCCAACATCATAGGATCCGCATCGAAAACCTTCAAGAGTCTTCCTGGTAGAAATATGGTGAAACTCTTCTCCAGTTCTGTTACAGTTCTAGCACCATATTTTGTCTGGACTCTGCAGATGTTCGTCACCTCATACTCCAGGTGACCAATCGAATTGAATTAGATCCATTTTGCTGATCTTGATGGTGATTATTTACGGATGGTTTTGTTGAAGCCTTCAAGTTGCTCTGCTGCTGTTGTGAAAGCTGGAATGAATTTATAGCCTGATGCACCACTTTATATTCCCAGATTCCCCACTCTTCCCTAACCCCCTTCCAACTATTTACCCCCACCTCAAATTTTGCGCATGTGTAAAGAACGAACGTGGCGCTTACTAAAAAAGTGACTTGGAGCTAACTTAAAAAATAAATTTGAACTTGGTTTTAATTTATAATCAAACTAATTTAATATTAATACTTAAAAAGTAATTAATTTTAATTAATACTTAAAACTAATTAATTTAATAGGAGACGTATTTTAGATATAAAATTCTCAGATTTATTCAGTAAAAATAACATTTACTCATAAAATCTTAAACTATTTTTTTACAAAGTACAGTCTAAATTATTATAAAAATCTTTTAAAGTATAGTTACTATCTACTTCATCTACATTATTTGGATTATAGTTAGGTGTCGGCTTATGCGTAGGAATTAGAATCCAAGTTTTGACGACCATCACATTCTGTACTGCACAATTGTTCATATGAAAAGTGTGATGACTACATGAATTTGCAGATCCCTTGTTCATTTTCTTTAACGAAGGGCATTCAAAATCATCCAAATCTTGGATATTGATGACAAACTTTTCAAGCCATTTCTTCTTTTGTAGACCTTTAACATAGATTGTGCGAGCACCGGTTAATACTTCTTTAAGTATAGTACTGACTTCTTCGTAGGGTATATCTCCAGTATTGCAATCAATTCCGTGGTAATTTCGCATAAGTCATAGATTTTCACTCTTGTATCTTCCTGGTAGTGAATTCCAACTGCACGGTGATTCAAAGAGGAACACTAGTGGTTGAGCATCTTCCTGGAGAGGTAGTATGGCCAACTCCTTGAAAACAAAGTCGTTGTAGAGTCGCTTGAAGCCTTGGATATTTACGACGAACTCCATATCGACTGAAAATGATTTTTTGGCTCGTTTCGGCCTTTTTATATCCTCCAAACCATTCAATATTACCCCTGCCACTCAATATTACCCCCACAATTTCATATTAGTTTCTTTGCAGCACCACTGATTGGTTTGTATTGAACTATTCGATCATGAATAATTAGACAAAAGGCTGCTGTAGTAACAGGGAAATTATT
Organism: Synergus japonicus; assembly: GCA_900474275.1. Classification (NCBI taxonomy): domain Eukaryota; kingdom Metazoa; phylum Arthropoda; class Insecta; order Hymenoptera; family Cynipidae; genus Synergus; species Synergus japonicus. Next base: position 10,494 of record UCOH01008306.1, on the reverse strand, counting down.
ACCAGATTCAAATTCTAGTCTTACATCGACTAAAGTCTGTTTTAAAAACTCATTTTGTTTTGAGCAATCAATTACAATGAGTGGAGCATGGTCTTTGAATGTATTCTTCTTTAATAGAGGTTTAGACTCTTTTCCATAATAGGACTTATGGAAATTTGCATACATTTCATACAACAATGCAAATTGATTCTGATCAAAGTTTAAATTTAAATTGCCATACGGATAATATTGAGAATTTAAAAAGAGTTTAACGTTTGTAAGGTTATAGTGCTCAAAGAAATTGGCATATCTCTTGCGCTGATCTTTTCGACCTGTTTGGAATCCTAGTATAACATATCGTGGTTTTTCTAATTGAGTTGAAGTTTTCCCTTGCCACACATGTTTTTGAGTAGCAGAAATTAATGGATATTTATACATATCCCATGATCGAAAACTCATTGAAATAAGGGGATCTTTTTCAATAAATTTTATCAATTGTATCTTGTGTCGATCTGATGGTAGTAAATAGAGAACCATCCACTCAACTTTATGAAGCAGAATTTTGAATTCTTCAGCGTCTCCTTTTGCTGGTTGAATAATTGCATTAATATCTGTACGCGATCTTGATAAGATAAGTTCATGTTTAGCATTCATAATGATCTTTCGATAATCTTCTGCGAACCCTAAAATCATGTTGAGTGGTATATTTACATCAAAGTAACCAGCTTCATTTATTATTCTAGCATTTACATTTACATCTATTCCAAGCCAACCTGCATTTTCAACAGAATTTTCTTGATTAGGAGTTAGAGAAATGCATCCTTTCATTGTACTAGTATGTCCAACACTTTTACATCGGTCAATCTCAATACCATTCAATTCATAGCGAATTACATGAAATAGAAAGCAGACTGCATTACTAATCAAATGTGTAGCTGTCACAGCTGTAATCCATAATCTTAAACTAGTCTTCCATATATGTGCAATGAGCTTTTACTTGGAAGAATGCATAAATCTTGATGTTGAACAGCAATTCGAATTTCATCACTGTTATTAAATGATGATGAAGCGTAAGGCTGATGAGCATCAATCTCATTGTGAGCTAGAGATTCATCATATTTCACTGGAGCTTGAATCTTCAGTACTTCTTCCATATTTATAACAGCGGCAAGTAAAAAAAAATATAAATTAATGGTCGATAATTCCTCTTCTTCTTTTTCTTCCTTTGCTTTCTTGTACAAGTCTCTGACCTATTTTTTTCAGGGAGAGCGCGTTCTCTGGCGAACTGTTTGAAGACTGAATGGTTTCTGACATGGTGGTTTACGTATATAACTTCCACCCACTTTACGATAATAAACAATACCCATCACGTTGACTTTACGCGTAATCGGATTGTTATAATTTCACCTCGAAAATTCACCAAGTTTCCGTCTAGATCAACAATGCGGAGTTGAATATGATGTATTATTTTTACGGCGAACGGAAGACTTAGTCACGCTGCGTTTGTAGGGGCTGTCTTCGCCAGGAACCGAACATAATACTGATTAAATGTATAAAATAATACTGATTGGACTAAATTGATTAAATAAATAAATAAACAAAATTTCTAAAGTTCAATCGCTGTCAGCTACTTCTTTATCTGGTACGCTGTAATAAACGGCGTCCGTATGCGATCCTTTTCTGTGAATTCGGTGAACTTAGAAGCCGCATTCAACGTTGCTACTGATCCGTAATCGAAGATTTCATTACGTGTTACATCCCATGTATCAGGCACTCTGGTGTACTTGTTGAAATCGTAACAATACCAGGGCCGGAGTCCGCTGCTCGTGATTCTTTCTTTAATCTGAAAGTCATGATTCTAGAGATGCTACGGATAAGCGATGTTTCATATGGTAAGCAGAACAGCCTCGCACTTCACCTTTGGCGTAGCGTTGAAACCGGTTGAAGGTGAGTGATTCCAATGACCTCTCGACAAATGCACATTGACTGATTGAGCCGTTTCGATTTTCTGTCATCGGAGGTGAGGTCTTATATGTAGTTGAAGTCCTTCGGACTTGTCCTGCGATGTACTCAAAGAGTCCCTGATTTAGAGAAAATCGAGGGAACTCAGGTGGAAACTGTTCTGTCGTAATACCTACAGATTCCACGGTTGGATAGGTCTTACTGGCACCGCTTCTCGAACACGTGCTACTGCTGCAGCAGGCGCATCCAATGGCGCATCTCCTTCATTTTGCACGGGATCCGGGATGTTATCTCCTTCAGGTCCTTCACCCTCTATAGGTCTGACATTGGGTCAGACAGGGGCGGGCAGGTCCCAGATAGGATCATTATGATGACCCACAGTGTAACGCAAATCCTCAAGGATACGCATTGCGAATACACCTGGAGTTAGATAATTTTCGTATAGTGCGTGCGTGCGCTTGGACACCATACGTTTTGAGTTCCTGATGGATCCTCAAAGTCTCCAATACTTCTCAGGAACGCGTTGATTGGTTCGTGAATTGGATATTCATCTGACATGGCGTAAGCCACGAGATTATCCTCATCGGGCACTGCTTTTCCAACTCCTCTTCGCAGTGACGCAATCCTCATGTGTGTTGCGATACAATTATAGTAATTGTACATCGCTGGTGACACATGTCTTTGGAACTGCTTATCGACTGCAGAAACCTGAGTGTAAGTTTGCTCGCTAAGCGAGACGTAACTATCAAAGCATGGCGAAAAAGACTTTATTCCCGCTTCCTCTGAGAGCATTCACTTTGAGGATAGCTACTGGTGAATCTGATGTATGATTTTTCAATCATACATGCGTGGTACATCATACGTGGTAGCTTCAAGAACACGTGGTGTAAATCCTAAGAGTTGACCAATACAATCTTTTGGCTTAAAATTGAATTCAAGATTACTCTAGATCTCGCTACGTAACATAATGTTGTTGGGTCTAATAATTATTATTATATCTTCAGTTTCCAAATTCTTGTGTACAAATTTTTCAACATCTTCAATTTCATAGCTACCTGGAGGTATAGTTACCACCTCATCACCAATATAAAATTTATTCTTTCCTACATCAACATTAGGAATTGAATTGAAAGTTAGTAATTCAACCAAACCTAAAGCATAATTTTTGTTTTGTGAAAGTTTTATTGGTGAAAAATATTCTGCTTCAAGTACAGATGAGTTGCCTGAAATAGTAAGAGTGAGTGATTCATCCATGATGATGTCTTTTTGTATACTGATTCCACGGAAGCAATTACTTGCACTTATATAGAATATATTTACCCTTTACTTCAAGCTGTCCACATTAGAATTTAAGACATAAATGACCACACTGAAATGTATCATAATCTTGATATCTGTCATGATTATATTTTATGAAGCTACCAACACCCAGGCACTTGACAAGTTCTGAGGGTGGGTGAAGGTTACCAAAACTGTCAAAGCACATAATTTCATTACCATTCTTTTAAAATGCTACCCAATGTGTGCCAGGGCCATCTTTATCATCAAGATTAATAATGGCAGATTCATTTTTATGAGAACCATTAATAGATAATTCATTTCGCATAAAGACTCCGTGAAAATATGGAATCTTTCGAGTCTTGGCATAATTGAGTATATCAAAGTCAGTTAAGGCACGATGTGGTAACTTCACTGCAAGTTTTTTGACTTACATTTCTTCGTTGTAGATTTAAAACTTTGACCTTTAGGATGAGGATTGAGATAAAGCCCTAAACCTTGTCGATAAGGTTTCAAGTGTAGGCCTTTTCCAAGAGTAAACTCCTCCATTGCTCTATTATGACGTTCAGTTTCTTGAAGTTGCTATTTGGCTACATTGGAATCATTTACAGCTTTTGCTACACCAGCAGCTCCACCAGCTAGAGCTCTAAGTGCACTGAGTCCAGCAAAAATTGGAATTAGTGGTAAAATACCACCAACTTTTGATGGTATAGGTAGAATACGAGGTGCTCTCACCTTATCTTTACCTCCAGCCATTCTAACAGCTTATCGAGCACTCTCAACAGCAGCTTTGATTGTGACTTGCACATCATTACCAGGGATCATGGATTTCTTAGCAGCATCCACAATCTGCTTCAATACTACTCGTTTTTTTGATTTTATCTTCTTCTTCTTATTATTATTCTTCTTTCTCAACCTCATTCCTAGTTTTGATTTAATTTTCATAATGTTAGTCATAGCTAATGCAGCTGCTGTTTTACCAATACCAGAGTTTGTAGATAAAACACGTTGCCACGCTTTTTCAGCTAGTGTTCTATCTGCAACGTTTCTCACTTCAATATTCTCTCGATTTTTTGAGTAGGCAATATCGTGCTCCTTACAAGCAGCGTCCAGTGGATTTATTCCTGGATCATCTCGTTCTAATCGTTTTGCCAGCTTAGTACCAGGACCACAATACTGGTAGCTTGGTAAATGTAACTCGAAAGGTAACTTATTTATAATACTATTAACAAGGCCTTTACCGCGATGTTTCCTAACTTTTTTTTCTTCTTCCCTATGTACAAGCATTCCTTACTCTATGAAGATTAGCGTTAGACTGACTGTCAGGCTATATAAGCACTGTTTTTATAGTTTTTGTGATAGTCAAGATCAAGATGCGGTTCGAGAAACAACCAATCAAACTTCCCGTGGCAAATATAGATACTCCCGTTCAGCCTAAGCTGAAGAGAGTGAAACGTCACGGTAGTCTACTCTCAGATAGTATTCGTGCAATTTTTTGTGGACCATCAAATTGTGGTAAAAGAAATGCACTGCTTTCTCTAATTTTTCATCCAAATGATCTCAGATTTGAAAATATGTATCTCTACTCAAAATTTTTACATCAGCCCAAGTATAAATTTTTGGAAAAAGTACTGAAAAATGTAGCTGGTGTAGAGTATTTTCCATTTAGTGAATATGAACAAGTAGTTTCACCTGATAAAGCTAAGCCCAATTCTATCTTTATATTTGATGATATTGCTTGTGAGAAGCAAGATAATGCTAGAGCCTTCTTTTGCAAGCGTAGACATGTCAGTGTTGACTGTTTTTATCTATGACAGTCTCATGCTCGTATTCCTAAACATTTAGTTAGAGATAATGTTAATTTATTAGTTCTTTTTCGACAAGATGATAAAAATCTGCCCCAAGAGCCCCAAGAGGAGGAATTGTTACATTGGCGTCCAACGCAGGGGCCTGAGGGATCGCAAGTGTCGCGACAGAGATTAAATTTGCGTTATTTTATTAGTCGAATTTTGAAAAATGCCGAAAACGCGCAGCGGAAAAGTATCCGCGAAAGATGCACTTGAAGCCAATATCGCCGGGCAATCAAGTACGCCGGTGGACTTAGGGTTGGACAATCAGGGGGCAATAGGGGGTGTAACCTCTCCCCCAACAGATAACGAAGACAATGAATTGGCACTTCCCATCGAGACTACAAGCGTTGCGAGTTTACGTTTGCCAATAAATGAAAGAAGTGTCAGAGATGAGATTCGGAACGCCTCCATGTTACAATTGAGAGGGCCATCAATGAATAGCTAGCAGAAAGCTGATAAGCAATATAAAAAGGTCCTGGAGGATCTGGATAAATTAATGAGGAAACTGATTGACATCACAACAGCCACTCACCGAAATGAAATAGAAGATGCAGAGTCGAACAAATAACTCTTCCAGGATGCAAGTAGAGGCATGCCAAAGGCAATTTAATGCCAAAATATATGAAGCGGAGTTGCGTTTGGGCTCACTGGTCGACGAGACTCTAAAATGCCAAAATCAAATGTTCGATTCTACAAATAATGCTAGGAGAGAGCAGGAAGCCAGATTTTTGAATCTTGATGCCAGACAAAGGAGTCTGGATGAACGGGTTAATTCCTTGAGAAGGATGTCTAGACCGCTGGAAAGATCAGCAACTTTGAAGGTTACTCCAAAGGTCCCTACTTTCAGTGATGGAACATCACCACTACGCTTTTTGGAAGAGCTTAAGGAGTTCTGGGTGGCAGTAAATCCTTCACCGGAAGAGGAGCCTTTTTGGATCGGAAGCAGTTTAAGAGGGACGGCCAGAGATTGGTGGGATCTGGTGAAGATCGGAAACGATACTCTCGCACAATTCTCTGCGAAATTCAAGGAGTGGTATTGGGGAGACACGGTTCAGAATGAAACCAGTACGAAGTTGGAGTTTGGCTTCTACCAAACAAATCCTAACACATCTATGACGGCTTATACTGTTAAGATGTGTCGTCAAGCCAAAGGTTTGAACCCCCCTCCGTCCATGCAGGAGATTATTGAGAAACTTTCGCGGCATTATACCGAGGAAATAAGAACGCCGGTGTTAGCACGTGGCATCGTGAGTTTCGAGGACGTGTTTCGAATTGACACGCCTACATCGTGAGTTTCGAGGACTTTCTGAAGCTCCTCGAGAAGTTTGATCGATCGGGACCCATGAACTCGGCAAGACAGAATAACCAAAATAGGATGAATGAGTACAGACTGCCAGAAAATTATAACCGAGACAGTAATGACCGTAAGGAATCACAAAATTTTGAATCGAGTCCGCCGTCAGGTGATAATCGCGCGAATATTTCTTCAAATCGCCGTTTAAGCGATCAAAATAATCGTCGCTCCAATGACTCAAGTAATCGCCGCTCTCAGGATTTCCCTAATCGCCCGGCTAATAATTTTTCAAATCGCCGTTATAATGATAGACAAAATGATCTAACCAATAGACGCTCGGATGAGAATCCAAGATCTTTTCCACCAAGTTGGAGGAATGCTCAGCAAACAACGGACACTCAAAGAAATAGAGAGGAAATTATGATAGTATCGCGGTTTATTAACACCCTGAATTATGATTTTAGGGAAGAACTTCTCGAAGAAGAAGATTCCGAAGTTACTAAGAAATTTAAATGTCCCATGATAGACTTTAAGCTACAGGGAAGGACAATAAGAGCGTTGGCAGATACAGGAAGTCAAGTATCCTGTATTTCCAAATTATACTATAACACAAACGAACCAACTTTTCAGAATTGTGAGGCATTACCGGTCGTGGGAATGTCCATCGTCGGGACGACAGGGGGCAGACCCATCAAGCTTCGAAAAAAAATATATGCGGAGTTCTCATTCGGGGAACTGATCTGTAAAGGGGTTGCTATTGATAGTCTCACAACTTACCAAGTCCTGTGTATTAGGAGTGGACTTGTTTAAACTGTTAGGAGGTATTATTAATTTCAAGGACAGTACGTTAACGGTACATGCGGGAGAAAATGCACAAAAAGTGCAATTATACGATGAAGGGGATATAAAAGCTAATCTTACCAAAATGAGTCACATTGCGATTGATCCTGGCGTATTGGAGTTGGGGTATCTTTCTAATAAGATCGATCAACACTCAACTATCTTGGATACGGAAAGGGATCAGTATAAAGATCTGCTTTAGAAATATAAAGAAGTTTTCACAAAGAGACTAGGAAGAATAGCTTGTTACCAGCATAGACTGAACATAAAAAATGTTAAGCTTCCCGTACCCCGAAGTTATCCGGCTCTATTACGTTACGAAAAAGAGGTCGACGAACAGATCTAGACCATGCTGGATTGGGGAATCATACGTAGATCTAGTAGCCCTCATATCAACCCTTTTGTGGTGGCTCTAAAGAAAACTGGAAAGGTCAGGGTGTGTCTGGATACCCGCAAACTGAATGAGGTTCTGCTGGAGGACCATGAGGGCACTAAAAATATGGAGGTTCTGTTTCAGAGATGTTGGAACAAAAGGATTTTAACAAGCCTGGATCTCAACATGAGTTTTCGGCAGATTCCATTGGATCCCGACTCAACAAAATACACGGCGTTCTTATATAAAGGGAAATGCTATGAGCACTTAGTCACGCCTTTCGGTCTTAAAACGAGCACCGCCGCGCTTGTACGAGGTTTAGATCGCGTTTTGGAAGGCTTGCAGGATTTTGTTATATCTTACGTTGATGACCTAGTAGTGGCTTCTCGGGACGAAGAAGAGCACCTTGCTCATCTTGAGCTGATTTTCGAACGATTCCGAGATCATATCACTCTAAATTTTGATAAGTGTGAATTTAAAAGACGCGAAACAAAGTATCTGGGGATCATAATTTCCTCGGAGGGGATTAGGCCAGACCCGGATAAGACACAGGCTATAAAGGATTTTCAAGTTCCTAAGAACAAGAAACAATTACAAAGTTTCATCGGAACGGTGAATTTTAGTGCCCGATTCACTAGTGAGTATTCAACAGAACTTATACCACTTTTAGAACTCCTACGAAAAGCAAATCCCTGGCGATTGGATTCCCACCATCAAGAGGCCTTTGAAAAAATAAATGATCTATTCACTGATTGAATAAGACTTCATTTCCCGGATCCTCATAAGAAGATGTATCTGCAGATTGATGCTAGTGACTATGCCTTTAGGGTGGTATTATACCAAAAGGACGCGGACAACGACCCCAAGATGATTATCTTGGCTTGTCCTAGTCGAACTTTGAGGGACGCGGAGATCTCATACTTCACTACAGAGAAAGAACTGCTTGCGTTGGTTTGGGCACTGCAAAAGTTCAAAAATTTCCGATAACGGAATGGAGTTCGTCAATAAGACGATGAGACAACTGGCAGAAAAGTTTGGCATTAGATATGCTACAACGCCCAAATATTATCCACAAGCTAATCCTACGGAAAGGTATAATAGGACAATCAAGCAAATCATCAAAACCTACATCGAGGATGATCATGCATCGTGGGATGAGCATTTAGAGGATCTACAGTTCGCGATGAACACTAGTAAAAATGCGGCGACAGGATTTACGCCCGCATTTTTAAATTTCGGTAGGGAGTTGCAACCGAATCAATCGCTCAGATCGGAGATAGAGGGATCCGACGATATAGTATTCCAGAAAGTCGACAATTGGACAGATCGACTCAGAAAATTGCAAATAATTAAAGAGGAGGTTCAAAGGAATCTGGATAGAATGAATGATAGGCAAGCGAAATATTATAATTTAAGAAGAAGGCCGCTAGAGTTTAAAATAGGGGATAAAGTCTTAAAAGGCGTAAATAAGTTGTCAAATAAAGCGGATAAAAAGGCGGGAAAGTTGTACGATAAATTTGAGGGTACATTTTATATTAAAAAGAAAATTTCGCCAACGATTTACGAATTAAAAAACGGTAAGGGTAAAAGCATAGGAACTTGGAATGTCAACGACATCAAGTTAGTAAATGAATAGACTAATTTGAGTACACGCAGTGACCTAAGTGAGCACTGTGACTTCCTATTACTAATGACTTTATCCGACTCTGGCAGAACAAAACTTATTACGGAAGGACTTTTTGGACAGATGTGTTTGTTTTTTGGAGTTTGAAACGATTTAAATAAATTAAATAATTTAAAATAAAAGAGCTGGAGAAAATCAGCGAAATTACGCCCCTGAGCACTAAAGCGATCGATAATTGCGTGCGCAAATTATGAATATTAAGTAGGGGGACCGAGGGCTCGGTACACTTCAGGTGCTCATTGCGAATTAGAGAAAAAGAAGTCTTGGCAAGACCTCTTTACTGAAAATACGTTTGTGCCTTGGCTTTTCGCTTCGTTGGTAGTTCTCTGAGGAAGAGAATCTTCTGAATTAAATCTAGTTAGAGATTTGAATTTAGTTAGAATTATTCAAGGTTGAAAAAGTGTTAATCCATCAAGTGAGTTGAATCTAGTGATTTAGTGTTAAATTTAAAAATTGATAAACTTAATTGAGTCGCCAGGGAATCCTAGATTGGAATTCTTACTTTATAAAAGAATTGACAGGAGATAATCTTTTTCAACCGGTTTTCATACTGGAGCTCAAGATTGTCTACTGAGTTGAAATAAATTAAGAAAGGAATTCTTTAATCAGGGAGTACCTGTTATTAAAAATTCTCTTTTATAAAATATAATTTGAAAATTAAGGCCTGAAATTGAATTTTGGACCGAAGTTAGTTTCGGACCTCATTCTATTTCAAATGCCAATTTTCATAATTCATTAAGCAATTTTGAAAAAGAGAATTCTTACATTTTTAAATAATAATTATGAAAGACTTTATGGAGCAAAAACAAACTCCCAGCATAAGTTTTCATAATTATTTTAATTAAAATAGCTGCTCAATTAAGTAGCTAACTATTGGTTCTCATTGCCTACTTTGATAAAAGTAGAAGAATTATGAGAAATTGAAGTTTAGGCAGTAACATGGATTTTTTGAAGTAAACATAACACTTAGTTTACTCTAAAATAAAGTGGTACTTTATGTTAATTAATAAAGATAAATCTTGAATAATAATTGATGCCGCATTGTTGTTTCGCATTGTATAGGATTTTCTTATTTGAATTTTAGGGTCAAAAAGAGGTCGAAGGTCGTTATTTTGGATTCTTAAACTGCTTCGCTAGGATTTGCTAAAATCTCTTCGTAAGTCAACTATTAAATTAGGGGGGAATAAAGTTCCGCAATCTCGTCCGCTTTTGGGGACTCACTTTAAAATTAATC
>UCOH01008300.1:0-10474 GCA_900474275.1 Synergus japonicus | reverse complement strand
GGAACTAATTGGTATGCCACTAGCCCGGACTTTCCCGCGTTGCCGAGAGGTAATCCAACTCGGGTGATGCACCTAGAGGTATGCCTCTAGGCGGGATGCTGGACCTATTGGTATGCCACAGGCCAGTTTGTTCGAGAGGTGGTATGCCACCCCCAAACGATCTGACGATTTTTCGTCGTGCTCGCGTTTTTATATCCTTGGGGCCTGAAGGGTTCGGATGGTGAGGGAAAAACTCTTTCGGTGGGAGATGCGCGGAGGACGTTTCCTCGATACCCGCGCTTCTGAGTCCCCATTTGCGATGTTTTACCCGAGTGAGTAGAAATTGTCTTCGCCGCGCGGTAGTCAGACCTAAGTCTGAGTATTTTGAGGCGAAGATTATTTCTACTTTTCCCTAAATTAATTCTATTTTAATTTTAGCTTATTTTTTATTTAAATTTAATTCCGAGATAGCAATGTCGTTGGGGTTTTTGCGCCTGGGCGTATATCAAGTTATTCAAAAAACAGGTTAATATCGTTAATTATATACTTACAAAAATTTTTGAATAGATACAAATTGATTAACGAACGTAATCAATGTCTGGCCCAGATCTGGGACTGGACAGCAATCCATACCATAATTATTTCCATACCATATTTGTGTATGGTTGAGTGTACCGTGAGAAAAATGTGTTACCATCATCTCGAAGCTGAGGGAAATGGTTAAGTAGCTGGACTCGTGTTCCGTAGGTTCGTGCGTTTGATTCCCTCCAGCATTACGTGCGAAATTTTATTTGTTATATATGCGTTAAAATTTAAATATCGATTATTTATAAGTATATCCATAATGTATCAATGAATAAACCATGTTCTTAATTAATAATTGTTTTTTATAACATTTTTTTTATTTTTTCCGGGTACAGGTGTTTGAAACACCGGATACAAACCTAATAGAAACCACACAGTTCTGGATAAGATCCATGTAGCAACCGGATACAAAAATTATATCACACCGGGTAGAACCCGGTCAAGTACCGAATAGAAACTAGGGACAAAAATCGGGTATAATTCCGAAAAAACCGGGTATGGACTGGGTAGAGGTATTTTGAAACACCGGATACAAATCTGGTAAAAACCACACAGCCCCGAATAAGACCCATGTAGAGACCGGGTACAAAAATCATATTGCCCCAGGTATAACCCGGTCAAATACCGAGTATAAACCTGGGTAAAAACCTGGATGCATTTTGAATAGGTACACGATAAGAACCGGGTACAAATATTCTGAAACACCGGATACAAACCTGGTAGAGACCACACAGCCCCGGATAAGACACATGTAGGAACCGAGTTCGAACATAATATCGAACCAGATAGAACCCGGGTACAATACCTGATAAAAACCGGGGACAAAAACCATGGTCTATTCCCGGAATAACCAGATACGTTCCAACTTGTATCCGGTTCTTATCTGAATTGTACCTGTCATTTTAAGCAGGGTGGTCAAGGTGCACGGATATGATTCCCGTGCATGATAACGACCAGGAAGATGACAGCTTAAGGGCGTTGGATAATGGGAACTTAGAAAAATTTTTGGGTGCCACCAATAATAAAGACGACCCTGCCTCCGTATTTAATTTAAAGAGTAGTTTTCGGGATAAATCAAAGAAACTCAACAAATATTTCGGGTCTGACGAAATCCTAGAATGCATCTTATAAAAAATGCATCACGTTTATCTTGAGAAAATGAATATTTTTACTACAAATATTCATTTTCTGAAACGGAGAAATGTCACAAAGTGACAAAGTGCCAAGGACTGGTTTGCATTTAAATACGCCCAATTTGTAACAACTGTCATGAGTCCATGACCCACAACAAATAATTCATAAATAGAAATTGTGATACAGTAAAACGAACGCATATCTACGCCCACTTGTGAACTTTGCGTAACCAGACACACTCGAGCTAATTAGTCAAACCACAGAGACATCTCGTCGCACGGATCAAAGACGCCGCGCTTCATTTTTTCTTTGCAAAAACTAGAATTAATTCATTTTTGAATCAAAAAATCCCTCAACATCTTAATTAGCATGAATCATGAAACACACAAAATTCGGCTAAAACAAGATACCCACATCGAATTCACAAGTCAGTGCAGGAAGAACATCGTCAAGAAACACTACAGGAGGAATACAGTACCAACGCGGAACCCTGTAACTCATAGTACTATAGAGTTCAGTGTAATCAGAAACCACCCCAGTTTACGATACCAGTTGATTAAGAACTCTCATGTGAAGTTTAAGAAACTGTTTAAAAACACTCAAGTGAACTTTTGATAATCTATTGATGAACTATTGGTGAACTTTGAAGTGAATGTTAACTTAGTTATTATACAACGGAATTACTCCTACGCTCTTACAAACAAAACTATTGTAAGTACTCAACGAATATTCTTGTTCCAATCAATTCTGCCTCTGAAGTTGAAACTCCACTTTTTAATATCCCTCTTTCTCTCACCAATTGAATTTATTTATGTATTGATGATTAAAATATCCAATCGACTATTAATCTTTTAATTTACAACAAATATGTTTGCACACGGATTCTTGAACATTAAATCATAAAAAATTATTAACAATTGTATTTATGATTAAGATATTGAATCAATTTCATATTAATTTATAAAAAATATATCTGCGTACTGATTCTTGAACATTAAATTATAATAAATTATCAATAAATGCATTTATGTATTAATGATTAAAATATCCAATCACTTGAACATTCATATTAATAACAAATATATCTGCGCACAGAATTCTGAACATTAAAAGTATTAACAAATTGTATTTATGATTAAAATATTCAATCGATTCATATTTCATATCAATTTATAACGGATATATCTCCGCACGGGTCTTAAAAAGTAAATGTATTTATGTATTAATGATTAAAGTATTCAATCAATTGGACATTCATTAGTTTATATATTTGTGCATGGATTCTCGAACATTAAGTTGTGGTAAATTATTTATGTATTGATGCTTTAAAACATCTGACCGATTTGGCTATAATAAAATATATACATCTATTAATTATAACAAGTAATTTACACATTGACTCTTAAATGTTTATCAGATATTAATTTTTCAACATTCGACCTTTAAACAAACACCTAGTTTGTAAACAAACATTCCTGAATGCCTTTATATTTGAATAAATCTATTAAATTAAAACTAAATCCTATTTTATTTACCTTAGCTAATCCGTTGGCTATCCTCAATCCGAATTAACCTTCTCACGAGGGTTAATCAAAACGAGGAATTTAGGGAAGATAAGAAGGTACTATTTTATAAATATAATTCAATTTTAGACGTCACATAACAATTCATCAGTCTCCGTGGCGCAGTCGGTAGAGCGTCGAGTTTTAATTCCCCTCTTCTTGCGCGTCTTGCGTTCGAGTCCTGATGGTTTCGCAAGTTCCACTATGTAAAAAAAATTAAGTTTTCATTCGTTGAATTAATTGTCTTAATTTAATAGAAGTATAGTATGCATTGATTTAATTTTTTTTTCCTTTTTGCAATATATTATTCCCTTAATGTATGTATACTATATGTACAATATGTATAAGAACGTGAAACAAAAAACGATTATATTATATTATTATATTATTATTATTATTACCTACTACTAATAAAGATTTAATTAAAATATAAAAATAATTTTTCTTTAACTAGGGCATTGCTTGGGTAAACTTATGAGGCCCTGGCCAGTTTTCCCTAAGTAGGGTAATAGTCTGCGAAAGCGTTACAAGCCTTGTGTGGGCCTTGCCAGTTTACCCGTTTAGGGACACATCAAAGCTGGCCAGACCCTTGTCAGGGCCATGTATAAATTTCTACACGGGTGGAAGCCACCCAGTAGTTCTTTTGTCGATTCGGTATATTGGTCCTAGAATTGAAAATATTAAAATGCCGAACTTGACCAGAGGGCAAGTTCGAGGCAGGTGAGTAATTTGCCACGCCATCGTAACCGCAGGTAACGATTCTTTATCTCTCTTCCTGTGATTATTTATGATTCAATTAAACTGTGTCTTGAATTTATTTATTATTGAACATTGCTGTACATTGACGAACAGGCGTTCGTAATTTCTCTTGTAACTTGCTCAAATCGCTATATTTCTTTAGTCGATCCAATGTGTGATGTAATAACTACTTTTTTATAATAAATTTAGCTTCTTGGTTCTTTTGTGAATTCAGTGGTTCTCAATGAAGTTCCCCGCCCTCTCCGTGGTACTGTGCTAATAGAGTCATGTAACGTAAATTCAATTCAACTTAAGAATATACTTTTGCTTATTTTAGAGTAAAATAAGCTGGCGCTCAAATGGCTTAATTAATAAAAATTATCATAAAAATTATACTTCTGAATTATAATCTAAATTCAAAATAGGTTATAATGTATAAAATAAATAACAATAATCGTAAAGTTCCCTGCTGGAAGTAAAAAGGTAGAAAGAGATGGAAATTTTGGGATATAAAGAAATAGAACTTTTCTATCTCTTTCAAGTAACCGATTTGCATCCCCAAAACGCTATCTCTTTCTATCCTTCCCTCTATCTATTTCTATCTCTCAGTCTATCTCTACGCAGAAATTGTTATCCTTTTCTATCCCTACGGTTATCTCTCCCTGACTAACTTATTAATTTTAATATTTTAAATATGCATATTAATTTTCTAAGTACAATATTTTATACATAAATATTATTCTAATCTTACCACTAACGTATATAGCACTGAAAAATCTGCATCTATAGGGACGCGAACTCGTGTGCATCAAGTCCACAGTCAAGCGCTTAATCCACTGAGCTAGCGAAGGATTTAAAAGTTATGTTGTAAAAACCAATATCACTCATCTAATCTAGCTCTATCCCTATCTATCTCTGATGTTTATAAATCCCTATCTTTTTCAATCTTCTTGTCAGCCACCATAATCACTGTATAATCTCTTTCTTTTATTCTCCTCATTTCTAACTCTTGTACAATGCAGAGAAATAATTTTGATTATCAGAGTGTATAGAAATTTATCTTTAAAATAAGCCCAAGAAATTTTTTAAAATAATCATTATTTCAAAAATTATCGATATTTTCATATGACTATGGTCACGCGTTCCATATGCCCTAAAATAATAGCAAATAATAAATAGTTTTTTAAATTACACATTTGAACCGAAATTAAATAGAAAAAGATGAGTTTTAATAGAAAAAAGTTAAGCTGAGACTGATAAGAAGACATTGAAAGAGATAAGTTTACAAGTAGGTTGGGATAGAAATTAAAGGATTGAAACACGAAGGAGTGAATTTAGATTTATAAGAAGATAGAAACAAATAGATGGAGTTCGGCGAGAGTTTGAAAGGAATAGAAAAGAAGGGATTAAAAGAGATAGAAGCGAATTTTGATTGACAAGACGATAGAAAGGTATAGACAAGAATAGGCATGAGACAGAAAAGAATAGAGAACTAGGGATTGAAAGAGATAGGAAAGTATTGAGTTTAACAAAAAAATAAAAAGGGATAGAGCATTAAAAGAGATTGAAGCGAGCTGAGTTTGACTAGGAAATAGAAAGGGATTGAGAAGAATAGGCAAAAGATACGAAGGAATAGAGAAGAGAGTACTGAAATAGATAAAAGCTATTTTGAGTAACATGTAGATAGAAAGAGATAGACTGTAATAGGCGAGAGATAAATAGAGATAGAGAAGTGCGAGTTCAAAAATATAGAGCAAAGTTTGATTGAAAAGGAGGTAGAAAGAGATAGATAATAGATTGAAAGAGGTAGATAAGTGTGGATTGAAAGAGATAGAAGAGAGCGGCGATTGACAAGGAGATAGAATGATATAGGTGTAAATAGACAAGAGATAGAAAGAGATAGGTCGAGATACACAAGAGATAGAATGGGATGGAAAAGAGGAGATTCAAAGTGATAAGCGTGAATTTGGATTGATACAGAGATAGAAAGAGATAGCGGGGATAACCGAGAGATAGAAGGATATCTCCTTCTATCCTATTTTCTATCCTATCATTTGACCTAAAATGGCGTCCGACAATTTGATTGGCTAAATAATACCGCGAAATTCAAATCAGCCAATCAAATTGTCGGACGCCATTTTAGGTCAAATGAAATTTCTGTTATTTGGGATTTCGGTCAGATGGGAATTATGACAGGTGGCGTTTCGGTAAAATGAATTTTAGGTTAGATGCTCATTCGGAAAAATAAAAATTATGCTAAACAGTAATTCGGTATTATAAAAATTATGACAAATATCAGATCGGCAAAATGAAAATTATGTCGAATGGTTATTCGGAAAAATAAAAATTATGCCAAATAATAATTCGGTATTTTAAAAATTATGTCAAATTATAATTCGATAAATAAAAATTATGTCAAACGATAATTCGGTAATATAAAAATTATAGCAAATTGCTATTCGATCAACTGATTTTCGGTCAAATAATTTTTAGGGAAAAAAGAATTTGGGGCATATTCATGCTCTTCCAAATTTGAAATTTTGTGCTCCGTAATTGTTCGAAAAAATGCATGGTAATACCAGCTTCAGATTAAGCTAGAACTACGGTATCAGTAACTTCCAAATTATTGTTCTTATAAAATTCTTCCTTGCACCAGAATTAAGTGATCATTAAGTGCTCTCGATTTAGCCTAGACCGGAAATTCTATCAATTTTATCTTTTCATTAAACGAAATTTTTCCATTCCCCATACATTTTCTACTTTTAAAGTATTACTCAAAAATAATTCTTCTTTGCACAGGAATTAAGTGCTCATTTAGTGCTCTCCATTTAGTCGATTTCTGAAATTTTAACTCTTTTATCCCTTTTTTTAAAATAGTTAGAATTTCCGGTCTAGGGTAAATCGAGAGCACTAAATGAGCACTTAATTCCTGTGCAAAAAAGAATTATTTTTGTGTAATACTTTAAAAGAGGAAAATGTATGGGAAATGGAAAAATACCGTTAAAAAAAAAATAAAATAGTCAGAATTTTCGAAATAGGCTAGATTGAGAGCACTAAATGAGCACTTAATTCCTGTGAGATATAAAAGATAATGCATTATTGAGAATAGAGATGAAAGCATCTCCTCTGCACAAGATTTGTTTATTTGTGATCCGTGGGAAGAAAAAATCGCACTTTTTTTAGAAGAATAAGTACGGAGTGACGGGTTCAAGCTAGAAGCGAGAGTTACGCCGCCTCTGGGTGAGGGTATGTGCTCGATATCGTCGCGAGCGAAGTGTGCGGGCTTAATATTCTCAATAAAAACCTGACGAGATTTGCCGTCAACGTCGATCTCGAAAACTCGATCGGACATACGGTTTAAAATTTTATGCGGACCAGTGTACGGTCGCTCGAGAGACCTCTTGGTATGTCTGCGTAGGAAGACGTGAGAACAAGTGGAAAGAGATTTGAAAAAGAAGGGTTTCTTCCTAAATTTATGAGCAACCGGTATTGGTTTGAGTTTGCGCATGTGTTCGCGAAACTCTTCGAGAAAATAATGCGGATTAGGACTAACCTCCTTTTGGAGAACGAACTCGCCTGGAATTCGCAAGGTCGTTCAAAAGACGAATTCAGCAGGAGACGTGCCGATGTCTAAGACATTTGATCTTAAGCCAAGAAGGACAGTTGATAATAATGATCGCGACCATTCGTTTTTTGAATTGCACATGATGGCAGCTTTAAGTTATCGGTACCACCTTTCTATCATACCGTTCGAAGCGTAGTGATAGGCGGTGGTTCGGATTCTGTTGCATCCATTGAGCTGCAATAGGGCTACAAAAGAGTTGAGACTCGAATTGACTACCCTGATCTGTTGTTATAGTCTCGGGTGTACCATAGCGTGACACCCATTGATCTATAAAGACGCGACAAACTGTAAGAGCTTCAATGTTGCGGAGAGGAACGGCCTCGGGCCATCTTGAGAAACGGTCTATCATGGTAAGGCAGTATTTAAAACCGTTACTGTCGGGTAAATGTCCGACGATATCTATGTGAACGTGTGAAAAGCGGGCGTCAGGAGCAACAATCTGACTCGGAATAGATATGTTGTGACGCGACGTTTTAGACTGCTGACAATCCAGGCAGTTTTTGCACCATAGAGTGATGTTGCGGTGTATAGCGGGCTATACATACTGCTGACGGATAAGCCTGTCAGGAGGTACAGTCTGGCCCCCATTGAAGTTTTTTTAAGTTTAACTAGCAACCTGCGTTAGTAAGCAGTTGCTTGAGTTCGTCATCTGATGCTTGAGCTTGAACAAGCTCAATTAAGCTGATATCCGTTGGAATATCCGAGGGTAGAATATCCGATATTCTACCCTTGACAGTGAATCGGCGACCACATTCTCAACGTCAGGAAGATGAATGATTGATGCGGTAAATTGAGAAATAAAGGCCATTTGCCCTTGCTGGCGTTGCAAAATTTTCTCGACACGCTACGTAAAAGCGTATATTATAGGCTAATGATCGGTGACTATGGTGAAGATTCGCCCTTCGTGGAAATACCTGAAGTGATGAATGCCTTCATAGATAGCCATTAATTCCCGATCGTATGCACTATAAACCAATTGAGCCGGAGTAAATTTCCGCGAAAAAAAAGCCAAAAGTTTCCAAACATTGGAATCGAGTTGTTCGAGAGAATGTCCCATGCCAATGTTTGAGGCATCAGTAACGAGACGAGTCTCAGCATCGTGAGATGAGTGAACTAAAAGATTTGTGTTGGTCAACTCGTCTCTAACTCTGTGAAATGCAGCTTCTGTGGTCGGGTTCCAGGGAATTTCGCGTTTATCGTTTTTCTTTGACTCGCAGATGTAGCTATGTAAAGGAGCTTGGGTTTCGGCAGTGTGCAGTAGACACCGTCTATAAAAATTTATCATGCCCGGAAAACGGCGAAGTTCGCAAATTGTTTTAGGCTTAGGAAAATCTAGAATTGCCCTGACTTTTTCTTTAGTGGGTGTGCACCCTTGTGAATTTATTGTGTAGCCTAAAAATTCTAGTTCAGAAGCTCCAAATTGACATTTGTTGACATTAATACGCAATGAGAATTTCCTGAGACGGACAAAAACAGCAGAAAGATGCTTCTCATGCTCCACCGGATCGGAAGATGCAATGATATAGCAAAAAACAAAGTCGAGGTCGTCGAGAGCTCGGTTGATATAACGTTGGAATGTTTGGCCGGCGTTTCAAAGACCAAAGGTCATGTCATTATATTCGAAAAGATCGAAGGGTGTTATTACGGCGGTCTTCGGAACATCGGCCGGTGCAATAGGAATTTGATGGTATGCCATGTGAAGATCAATTTTTGAAAAGATGTTTTTGCCCTTGAGATTTGCTGTAAAATCATGTAAATAAGGTACTGGGTACTTATCAGGTACAATGATTTGATTGAGGCGTCGGAAATAGCCACACACGCGCCATTCTCCTAATTTTTTCTTAATTAGATGGATAGGAGTAGCCCAAGGGCTGCTCGATGGCCTGCAGGTGTAGGGATCCAACGTAGTCAATTTTTACTATCGAGTTTCCTCTCTTACGTTTTGTATACTCCGCATCTTAAAATGTATATTGCCTAACACTCTACAATTTCCATACTCTATGTTCTTCAACGGATCACCTGTGATCCCCACTCTTAGGAAGTCAAGATGTCAGATCTGTACTGACACTTGGTGACGGTTCGTGGCTTAGGCAAGACGCGTGTTCTGACTGTGCGTGCAATGCACATTTGAATTGTAATAAAGTACCAGTTGATAAATCTTGTGTATTTCATTATCCGCCGTAACACGGATTAATTAACCTAACCTCCCAATCGTTACATTGGTGACCTCGACAAGTGAATAATTCTCACAATTAATAAAATCCAACTGTGTACCAAGGTGTGAAAAAGTTCTCGAAAGAGTTCACCATTTTCAACGGTTTTTCCACCCCGCGTCTTGCCGGCCGCTTTCCCTTCAATTTCCGGCATATTAGCCTTTCGCCAAACACTACTGTCATGTCAGCATGACATTAATTAACTAATTATTAATTAACTAATTATTAATTAACTATTAATTAATTGTTCGACTATTAAGTAATTAATCATTATCATAATCACCATTGACAACATGTAACCATCACATCATAAGCCATAGTTATAATTATAAACACTAAGTTCATTTACATTTATGTCAATGACCCTTACGACCCGAGCCACCTGCAACACTAATAAATCTCTAAATCTACAAGAGGACATCGACTGTCATACCCAAACTCACGCCTTCAAAGGAACACTATAAACTCTACCCACAAGAATCATACACACTCTCAACCACTCAACGCATCTGTGAGAGGTCTAGAAACCACCCTCGCTAGTGCAACTGACCCAAAAACAGATGGACACCTGCAGAGTATCCGTGTGCACTAACATTAGTCTATTGAAATTTTGCCGCACACGGACACCGCTCTAACAC